>JAAAKG020128196.1:0-14800 GCA_010014905.2 Druon quercuslanigerum
CTAGTTGAAGATTCTTCATTTTAGTTGAAAACTACCTAATTAAAAGTTGAATTACTTTGTAAAGAATTCATTTTTTTGAAGATTCAGCATGGTAGTAAAATTTATATCTGTTAATTGAAACTATTTTGTTAAAAATTTAATTATTTTGTTGAAAATAAACCTCGTTCTTTGGGACGGACAAAAAAATTAAAATATTTAAGAACACGTATTTTTAAAAGCGCGATTTTAATTTTTTGAGTTTTCTAATAAAATGTCAAAAGATGTTTTCTTTTTTACAGGAATTTTTGCATTTGAAAGTACTGAAGGGCGCCGATATAGTAGCAGTTTCGGGGGTTGTCTTACAATGACCTTGTGATTAAATCAGTCATTAGAAACCTAAACAGTCTATTGTAAACTGGTGGTTGCTTGGAATTATTAAATCAATCGCTATTATATCGGCGTTCTTGTGTACATGGCGTAGAAAACATTTTCATACCTTGAACATTAAAATTAAATATTTCGAACCAAAGGTATGAACTTAAAAATTTCGAAGTCGAACCATACATTTCTGACATTTTTTTGAATTTTCAAAAACCACACAGAGGCATTTTTATTCACTAATATATAGGAGTGAATATGTCGATTTACAGGCAAATCCTATTTCAAGCGTAAAATTTTTTGTTATTATTTGACTTATTAAGTCTTGATTTTGGGACATATCAATTTAAGTATACCTTAAATTAAGCCTCTTTTTTGGCTTAAATCAAGACCTTTTTAAAACGAAACTTTTTTTTTTACTGTAGAAGAATCTGAAATTAAAGAGTTTTGGATTAAAATTGTTCCAAATTAATTGCATTACAAAACTTTTCAAGTATAACTTTTTTTAAACGGTTTTGTTTAATTCGATTTATTCATTAAACAATTTTGAAATTTACAAATTTTAAGTGACTGTTTTGAGTGATTTATAGACGTGATAATTTTTTATCTTAATAGTTAACAGTAGTACAAGTACTATTTACAATTAGGAGAAAATTATAAAAATAAGGAATGTAAATATGCTTCTGTATCGAAGTTGTTGGCCTTTCAACAATACTTACTAGCCTCCATATCCGGTTGCAGTAAATGGAGTCACGATCATTCCGATAATCGATTCCGGTTTATGTAAACCAATATACTCTACATCGTGCGTTGACCCTTTCATACTAAAAAAATTACATAAAGATTTAAATATATGTACTCGTAAAAAATATTTCTGTTGACATTAGAGTATAGAATTTTTTGTTTTTATTTGTTTTTAATTTTGGTTTAATTCTTAATAGTGTCAATACCTATTCAAGCAAAGCGAAAGCTAACACGTTTCGTCTCGGTGCCACTTTTTGTTAAATTGAAAATTAAATCAAAGTTTATGAATTTTAAATCTATATCATAATGTTTTTTTGTTTTTTTTTTTAATAAAATAAATTGTGAACCGTCTAAGGAAGGGTTGACTCGCGAGTCCAGTGAGTCAGTCTAGGACAAAACGTGTTAGGTTTCGTGTTATTTGGATGCCCAATCAAAAAAAATCTTGTTTAAAATTATTTAAAGATAAATTTAACGTTTATGAACTTGGGATAGGATAGGGCCACTGCCACTCGATGTGCCTCCCGTTGTGTGACGGTCGTTATCCTGCCTTTGGCCATGGGGAGTCGTAAAGATCTGATTTATATGAAATTCATGGTGATACCTAATGAAAACTTTAGCTGTCTTTCAACTCGTACAAATAACCCTCCAGAGATTTATGTCTTTTCTAATTAATCTTTTTCTTTAAAGTCCTTTTTCGTTATCTTATTTCCTCTAGAATAGATAACAGCCCGTATCATTTTAGTACTCATTATCTTTCAGGCTTTTTTTTGTCACCGGATTTTCTATTATATCTAAATGTCCGAAAAGGGATGTTTACGTGATAATTAAATCTACTCTTGTTTAGTTTTCACCAAAGAATTTTCTTTAGATTTGAAGAAAAAATTTAGGGGCAAAACAGTGACCTAGGATTTTTTTTATTATTTCAGAAAACGTTTGCTTTCACTTGTGTTATCTTGAGAGAAAAAAACGGCTAATTTTAGATTAGTCTAGAGCAGTCAGATGGGAAAATTGCCGCAATTTGTTTAGAAATTTTGGAACTATCTTAATGTTCTGGACAACAAAAGTTTCGATTTTTTTTTGTCGAAAATTATCTTTTTCTTTGCAAATGTATATCTTCTTAAATAAAAATTTCTCTTTTTGGTTAGAAAATCAAGGATTGCAGTTAAATATTTATCGTTTTAGTTGAAAATTAATTTTTTAGGTTTGAAATAGAATTAATTTGTTGAATGTTAAACTATTTTTTTTTAAAGTTATTTTTTTGTTGAAATATGAACTACTTGATTGAAAAGTTGTTCTTTTCATTTTATGAAAAGGAATTTTTGCAGAACATTGAAGTATTTTGTTGATTTTTTTTTGCTTGAAAAAGATTTTTTTTAACTAAAAATGTAACTATTATTCTAGTTGAATATGTCATAATTTTATTTACAAACTCATCTCATTGGTTGAACATTCATTTTTTGACTACAAATTTATTTATTTAATTTTTTGTTGAGAAATGATCTTTTTTAGTCGAAAATTCGTATTTTTGGCTAAACATTAATTTTTTCAACTTAAAATTTCATTATTTAGGTTTCGGTTGACCTTTTATCTTTTTTAGTAAAAATAATTTTTTTTAAAATTCAAATACAAATTTCAGTTGAAGGTTCATTGTTTTAGTTGAAAACTCGTATGTTTGGTTTAAAATTAATTTTTTATCTAAAAATCTTACTATTCCATTTTTGGTTTAAAATTATTACTTTTTTATTCCAATATTCAACTATTTCGTTAAACATTTGATTTCTTTAATTAAAAATTCAACAATAGCTTTAAAAACTCATATTTTTTGTTGAAAAATTATATTTTTTGGTAGAAAATTAATCTTTTTATTCGAACAATAATCATCTATTTATTAGAAAATCCGTTTTTTTAAATTAAAAATTATGTTTTCAACTGAAAATGTAACTATTATATTTTTATTTGAAAACTGATTTTTTCTATTTCAAAATTCAACGATTTGAACAAAAATGGTCTTTTTTAATTGTATATTCAACTATTTCGTTGCAAATTCAAGTATTTTGTTATCTTTTTTTTTAATTTAATACTTTTTAAACATTATTTTCGGTGAAAAATTCAAGTATTCCAGTTAAATATTTATCACTTTAGTTGAAAATTCATCTGTCAGGATAAAAAAATTGATTTATTTGGCTGCAAATTCGTTTCTTTTTAGTTGAAAATTAATTCTTTAGTTGAATCCAAGTTTTCTTGAAAATTTATATTTTTAGTTGAAAAATAAATAATTTTATTAGTTTTAGTTTTATTATTTTGTTTATTTATTATTTTGTAAATTTATATTTTTCAGTTAATAATTTATATATTTTATTGAAACTGTTTCTTATTTCGAAGAAAATTTACCTTTATTTACTTTTGATTAAAAAATCATTTTTCTTTTAACATTTATTTTTGTTGAAAATGAGTCTTTTTTGTAGAAAATTTTTCTTTTGGGTGAAAAATTCAATTATATGTTTAATAATTTATATTTTTGGTTGAAAATTCTTTTAAAAATTCGAATATTTGGTTACTATTTCATTTATTATTATTATTATTATTATTATTATTACACCATTAAGCCGTTTCACTTTCGGGGTAGGCCTTTGTTAAAAATTCATCTATTTTGGTACAAAAAACATCTTATTGATTGAAAATTAGTTTTTTATTACTTTTATTTAATTTTTTAAACTAAAAATGTAACATCCATTTTTTGTTGAAAATTGAACCTTTTTATAGAAGTTGAATCTTAGTTGAAAATTATACTATTTCGCTGAAAGTTTCCTTTGATTTTTTGAAAATTAAGTTTTTTACTGAAATTTTAATTATTCTATTTTTAGTTGAATAATTTATCTATTTTATCTTTCTGGTAAAAATTAATTTCTGTTCTTGGAAATTTAAGTATTTTGTTAAAAATTTCGTTTCCTTTTTGGTTGAAAATTTATTTTACTAATTGAATATTTAAGTATAATTTATTTTTGGTAGAAAATTGATCTTTTTAGTAGAAACTTCATGTGTTTGGTTTAAAATTAATTTTTTTTCAGTGGAAGATTTATCATTTTAGTTGAAAATTCACTTTTAAGTATTCCGTCTTTTGCGGAAAACTAACTTTTTTCTATATAAATGTAATCTTTTTTTCTAGAAACTTTTCTGTTTTGTAAAAAAGTTGACAATTATATTTTTATGTTAAAAACTCGTTACTTTGGTTAAAAAAAATATTAGTTAAAAATCCGTTATTTTTTTATAGAAAATTCATCTTTTGTGTTGAAAATTCCACTATTTTGTCAAAAATTCATCACTGTGATAAGAAAATAATTTATTTGGCTGCAAATTCATTTCTTTTTAGTTGAAAATTATTTTTTTAGCTGATTCCAGGTTTTCTTGAAAATTTATACTTTATTTAACATTTACTTTTTTAACTGCAAATTGAACTATTCTAGGTTTGGTTAGTAAATTTATATTTTTTAGTTGAAAATTTTTATATTTTATTGAAACTGTGTCTTTTTTCGTAGAAAATTTACGTTTAGGGTGTAAAATAGAATTATTTTGTTGAGAATTCATTCTTTTTGGTTGAAAATTGATTGTTTTAATTGAAAATTTAATTCTTATATTTTTTGTTTAAAAAATCTTTTTTTTTTGTTGAGCATTTATTTTTTTTTAAGATTTTAACTATTCTAATTTTCGCTGAAAATTGATATTTTTTAGATGAGAATTCATGTACGTTGTTGAAAATGAGTCTTCTTTGGTAAACAATTATTCTTTTGGGTGGAAATGTCAACTATTTGTTTAAAAATTCATATTTGTGGTTAAAGATTTCTCATTTTAGTTAAAAAAATTCCTTTCTTAAGCACAAAATTTATCTTCTAAAAATTGTTAAAAGTGTAATGAGAAACAATATTTTTTTGCAACCCTAAGTAAGGCACTGTTTAATGCAAATAATATGTTTTCCATTATTTTGACTTATTTTTTAATTTAAATTTCGCGCCCTTTTCAATTTGAAGCGATACATTTACCCGGGAAATTTAAATAATGTAATTATAATTAACAAAGATAGAAAATACGATTTTTTAAAAATCTAATTCAAAATGCTTATAAATGCTCATTAAATTCCCAAAGCACATAAACGTCGAGCATATTCTCGAGAATATTCTCATGCTCGTGAGAATTTCTCCGAACACTTAAAATCTTTAGAACACTAACTTTGGGTTCCTTTTGAACCATTTATAGGGTGTCTACCCTACCTGGAAAACCTGAAAAATCTGAAATTTTCAGGGAATTTGTATATACCTGAAAAAGCCTGGAATTGTCAGGGAATTTTTTCAAGAACGTAGTTAATTTTTTAAAAATTGTAAAATTAAATGGAATAATACGCTCTTTTGTTTGAAATCAATTTTTTGACTGAAATTTCAGTTTATTAAGTTTATAACAAATGCAACTTGAACTTTTGAAAATTTCTTGAAAATTTGATTTCTTGTTTTTTTTTGTTATTGAAAATTAATGTTCCTACTGAAAATATAACTATTTAATATTTGGTTAAAATTTTTTTACCTTTTCTTATAAATAAATCTTCTGGGTTGAAAATAATTTTTTATATGGGAAATATAATGATTTTAGGATAAAGAATCATCAATTTATTTGAAAATTCATGTTTTTGGTTGCAAATTTAACTATTTAAGTTGACGAATCATTATTTTAGTTTTAAATTCGTAGGTTTGGTTGAAAATGCATTTTTTAACTGAAAATTTGACCCTTTAATAGTTATTTGACAATTTATATTCAATAAAATTCGTTTTCGTTGATAAAAATTATTCTTCTATTCCATTTTTGTTTGAAAATGGATATTTTTTTGTTTGAAATTTAACTATTTGGTTCAAAGTTTGTATTTGATAATGCATGATAATTTATCGTGTTGGTTAAAAATAAAACTACTTTTTTCTAAATTGAAATTTAATTTTTTTGTTAAAAATTCGTATATTTAATTTAAAAATCGTCTTTCTTACTAGAAAATTAATTTTCCTGTTTGAAAATTAATCGTCTTGTTAAAAAATACATTTTTTTGTTTAAAAATTCAAGTATTGCAATTAACTATTGATAATTTTAGTAATTAATTCAACTTTTTTATCGAAAATAAAATTATTTCCTTAAAGGTTAAATTAAATTTGTTTAAAAAATAAATCTGTTTTTTGTGCAAGAATAATTTTTTTAACTAAAAATTTAACCATTCTATTGTTGGTTGAAAAGTGATATTTTTTAGTTCAAAATTCAGCTTTTTGTTTCAAAATTGACTCTTTTCAGTTGAAAATTCAAATTTTTGATTGAGAATTAATGTATTTTCAAATACTCTTTGTTGAAAATTAATCTATATTTTTGAAAATCTAGATTTCTACATGAAAAGTTAGGAATTTAGAGCAGTTTAAATTAATTTTCAATATAGTACTCACATTATTTTACCTAAATATTCACTAAATTTTAAGTATAAGCAGAGAAAATAAAAATGTTCTATTTTATCTATCATATGCTAAAATATTTAAGAATATCTTGTGATTTTATTTTCAGGAATTTGTTACATTATCATTTTCTTTAAAAGTAAGTTTAAAAACATTAGTTAAATAATGTTAATTGTTTTTAATGTAAAGAAAGAAGATAACCCTATATGTATAAAAATGTACACGCATTTTTAAGCAATTAGAATATAAAAAGAAAACAAAATCAATAAAAAAGATTGAACTCAAAAGGGACCTCTAGAATTGTATCGAATTTTTTCCTTTTTTGATACTTTATACCTTTTAAGTTAACAAATTAAAAAAAAAATTTGATATGATTTTAAAGGTCCCTTTTAATTTGGTCTTTTTTTATTGATTTTGTTTTTATTTTCTCATTGCTTGAAAATGCGTGCACATTTATATACATATAATAGGGTTATCTTCTTTTAACTTTCTAACAATTAACATCATTTAATGAATGTTTTTAAACTTATTTTTGAAGAAAATTATAATTTAGTGAATCTTTGTAATGCTTATAGTGTACAAAATTTTTCCTGGTAAAATAGATTACTGTTAAATCTTAAATACAAATTTTAAATATTAAAAACTAAACTGATGATTCGTTATAATCTGCAGGAATTGCTTATAAATAGTTTCAGATAGCTTTTAAATTACCATTTTTTAAAAGAATACATTTTAATATTTTCAATTTTAGAGATGTATGATATTTTTGTATTATTATTTCTTCCTTTTTGGAAAATGTAATAATTTAAATCGATTGGTTCAGAATCAACCACAAATTGTATCTTACTCATTTAAATTTCTCTATAAGAATTTGACATACTGTGCGCCAATTATAAAATATGATTGTTTGACCTTTTTCAGTTGAAAATTAAAATTTTGGATTGAGAATTAATGTATTTTCAAATACTCTTTGTTGAAAATTAATCTATATTTTTGAAAATCCAAATTTCTACATGAAAAGTTAGGAATTTGAAGCAGATTAAATTAATTTTCAATATGGTACTCACATCATATTACCTAAATATTCACTCAATTTTAAGTATAAGCCGAGAAAATAAAAAATTGTTGTGAACTAAAAAGGGACATTATTTGTAATAAACTCGCGAAAAATTATACCTGGAAAAAATCTGGAATTGTCAGGGAATTTTTTTGCAGGATTTGAGTGGACACCCTGATTTATGATTTTGGGTTTCTCTTCAGCAAAAGAGTTTCCTTGTTATTGAAGCCTCCTTGGCACCAAAAATCGGTTTTTATAGAAATCCCAGTTTTTTTACTGGGCAGATGTTAATCGCTGAATGGAATTTAGTATAACGACTCGATTAAGAGATGATTCCATGATGATTCCATGATGATTCCATGATGCTGCGCCCACTACTAATAAGTTATTAGCCGGAAAGAGCGCGAAAGAGACGCTATGTATTATTGTAGTTGAATTGTTGAATAGTACAAAAGATGTTGTATGTCGGTACTCAGATATTTGAATACAATGCTTCTACAATCTACATAGAAGTGCAACTGCACCTTATTCTCAGATGCTCGCCATACGAATGTTATTAGAGGGTCGAGGTTAAACCTCGGAGACAGCATCTTCGGTGATGGCGTGGGTACTACACATGTGACTCGTTTTATTACCAACAAGCGTGAGATCCTCCTTACTTCGTTGTCATTCGATTTTAGATTTAAATTTGACTATTATTCCTTTCTTTTTTTGTTTTAATGTCTTCTTCAAGCACGTACCGTTACATCATTAATGTGTCAGCGGAAGAGTTATGGGAAAGATTAAGTGAAGTATCATACAAACGAGACATTAGTACGTGCTAAATCAAATTTCATTTAATTAATTTGAACGTAATTAAACGATTAAAACTGAAGTGCGTAGCGCTTATAAATAAAAATATATTATTGTTTAAATCACTGATATCAATCCGAGAAAAAAGTTGTCTTGAAACAAAAACATTGTCCTACTGGGTGTTTTGTTTTGAACCATGTGCATATTTTTTTGCAGTATAGAATGATTTGACCGCAAGATTAGGTTGCAAAATTATCGTTTTTGAGACAAATCAAAATCGTTTTAACATTAACATTAAGAGGAAATTTCTATTTGTGAAATACTTTTTTGATACAAATGGACACTTCTCTGGGTGAATCTGTTTTTAGCACTAAAAGAAAGCAATAAATTATTTTAGATGATAATCACGCTATGACTACTATGTTTTATTCAAATCAAAAATTTTGAAATGTATACTTATATTAATAATTATTTCCCCCTAAACGTTCGATTTTTAAGATTGAACAGTTATCCATTTGTTCAGAAAAAAATTTATGCAAAATAAGCATTAAAATGATTCACCAAATTATCATTTTCAAATTAAAATTGAAGATATTCAAATGAGATTAAAATCAAATTTAAAAATCCCCTTTTTTAACGTCCAATAATCAATTTAATGTAAAAAATTCCTGAAAATAAAATCAAGAATTTAACGACCAAATTTGGACAACCACCACAAAATGTTTCCATTGCAATCTGATCGGGGCAGCGGTGCTGTTCCTGCCAGCTAAAAATTTTTTTTTTATTTTACTTTTATTTTCATTTTATTTATTTTTTTTATTTTATTATATTTTTGCCTTTATTAGGGTGCTGTATGAGTGCCGAAACGTTGTTGATTATTTTTGATAAAATGATCTTTGATTCTGATTTGATAATGATAAGGAAAACAGAAAAAAAGACGAAAGAAATATAAAAAAAGAAGGAAGGGGAAAAGAAGGAAGGGGATTTGGATTGTTCCTTCTCATTTTTCTTTCCTCTTTTTTATTTTTTTTTTCCAAATGTAAAAACGAATTTTTTTCTTTTTTACTTGAGGGAAAGGAGAAGATGATTCAGTTGAATATTCGACATTTTAATGGGAAATTCATCACTTCCGATTAAGGTGTAACTATTTTTTATAAAAGGTAATTTTTTTGTTTGTTTAGTTAAAAAATCATTTCTTTGGTTGAACATTAATTTTTTTACTTAAAATTTAATAATGTACTGTTTGGTTGACAATTTATCTTTTATAGTAATGTTTTTGTCAAAATTCAACTATTTGGGTTAAAGATTCTTTGTCTTAGTTGAAAATTTTTATTTAGTTGAAAACTCTTGTTTAGCTTGAAGTTAATTTTTTAACTAAAAATGTTAGTATTCCATTTTTGATTGAAAATTATTATTTTTTTAGTTAAAACTTCAACTATTTGGTTGGAAATTTGTCTTCTTTATTTAAAAATTCAACTATTTCGATAAAGATTCAGGTATTTTGTTGAAAAATTGTATTTTGGGTAGAAAATAAATCTTTCAATTTGAAAATTTGTCCCTTTGGTTGAAAATTGAACTATTTTCTCGAAAATCCGTTATTTTTTAATGAAAATTAATTTTTTTCAACTAAAAGTTTAACTATTTCATTTTTTTAAATTTACATTTTTTAGTAGAAAATTGATATGTTTGTTTTAAAATTAATTAATTTTGAAATTGTCTGCTCTGTTTGGAATAAACGTGATTAATTATAAAAAAAATGTTGCGTTTAGAGGCAATTTTGAAGTCGTCCGCCGAATCGCCACCCTTGTTTTTAACCAAAAGTTATAAATTGAATTTTTTAACTGAAAATTTAACTCTTCAATTGTTATTTTACAATGTATCTTTTTAATTTAAAATTAATGTACTTTCAAAAAAATTCGTTTTCGTTGACAAAAACGATTTTTCTATTCCATTTTTATTTAGGAATGGATATTTTTTTCTTTGAAATTTAACCATTTGGTTGAAATTTTTTTTTTGTATTTTATAATGCAAATATTTTGTATTTTTTATTTTGACTTTATTTTTTTGTCTACATGGTATAAAATGCTAGAAAACTCATCGTGCTGGTTAAAAATAAAACTACTTTGTTCAAAATTGAAATCTTTTTGTTTAAAATTCATTTATTTGAGATTCAGATTGATCATTTTAGTTGAACGTTCATTAGTTTGGTGGAAAATTTTACTGTATATTTAACAAAAGGATCTTCTTTAATTGAAAATTGAACTTTTTTTTGTTTAAAATTCATATATTTAATTTAAAAATCGCCATTCTTGCTAGAAAAATGAAATTTCCTGTTTGAAAACTATTTGGTTCAAGGTTAAATTAAATTTGTTTAACAAATAAATCTGTTTTTTTTTTGTAAGAATAATTTGTTTCATAAGTGATTTATAGCGGTTCAAGTTAATTTTTAATATAGTTCTTACATTATTTTATTTATATGTGGACTAAATTTTAAGTATAAGTAGATACAATAAAAATATTTTTGAATTTTTATTCAAATTCATATACTTTAGAGGCAAATTTAAGAAATGATTAATTATGTTTTAGCATTATTTAATTATCTATTTAATATATCATCCTAAAATATTTAAGAATATCTTGTAATATTAATTAAATACCTAAAAAATAAAAAGGGAAATTATTTGTAATAAACTCCCAAAAAATCCTACCTATTAATTTCTTTAATTTTAATTCTTTAATTTAAGTTAATGAATAAGATGATAGGATATCCTCAATTTAAATTTTAATCTTAACTAAATTAAGTTTAGATTTCTGTAGCTTTAATATTTTTCTAAAATTATTATTGTACTAAATACTAAGATGTACATTTATTTTGTGTTTCAGGTATGTATTACTGCTTCAGTGGATTATTTTCTATATTTAAAAATATATCTTGATGCTCGCATTGGTACGTAAAGGGTGGTATTGGATTATTTCAAGCCATCTCAATCAATATTCTTTAATTTGAACTAATTTTTTTAATTGCATTTTTTGATGAAAATGTGGGTATCCACTTAACCGGAAAACCCGAAATTTTTAGTGAATTTTTGTGTAGCTGGAAAATCCTGGAAATTTCAGGAAATGTTTTTTAAAGCCAGAGAATTTTATCGAGTCTGCTTAATATTTTTTTTTGTAATATAACCGTGTTTTTTCCTTTGTAAAAGTAATTTTATAGTTCCTTTTTTACCTAATTTTTTACTGGTAAATTTTTAAACTAAAAACACTGCTAAAATAATAATTCATTCATATTACAAAACATAGATTACAAAAAGAAAACTTAAATTGCAGTATCTTACATTTTATTTCGAACAATGTTTGTAGATAAAATAGAATTGGTAAAAATATTTCGTTTATTTGAACGGTTACCGAAAATTGATATAAAAATAAAATGAAATTAAAAATATTATAAGGTTTTAATAATTATTGTATGAAGGAAACATCCAAATTGCTTTTTTTTGGATTAAAACAAGATCCTTTTTTCTTAAAACAATCTCTTTTTATAATAAAGGTAATATGTAATCTTCATTCAACATATTTCAAAAGTGATAGTTTTACATGAATAGCATATTATATCCGGTAAAGAGTTGAGAGTTATAAGCCCCGGAAACGAGCCGGATGAAAAAAATGTGGTGATCGAATATAACAACCTGACATTTCCGGCCCGAAACCTCTTTTACCGCTTCAGCGAATATGGGTTTCATAACCATATTGTTTCTCCACCTTCAATCAAGATACAATAGTACCTGTATAATTCTATACCCAAAACTAAAATTATTTTCTCATTCGAATTATTCATTATTCAATTTTTTATTTATACTATAATTTGGTATTTAATTTTTTAAATAAATTTCAGATAAATTTTATTCTTCTCGACTTCGGTAAAAAATTCTATTTTTCCCATGTTTTCAAGAAACCTTCCTATTTTTATGTTTTTTTTTTGCTTCAATGTGAACTGAATTAATTCGAACTCAAACAGAAAATTCAACTATTTTCGGTTGAAAGTAAATTATTTTTTATTGAAAAGTAGACTTTAATTTCCCCGAAATCCCACCTTACCAATTGGTCCTGATTTTCTTGAATTCATTTTTTTGTAAATTAAACTATTTTGTTTAATATGCCACCTTTTGGATTGAAAATTCATCTTTTGGTTGAAATTTCATATTTTCTGACTGAAAATTCAACTTTTATGTAGAAAATTTAATTTAATTGGTTGAAAATTCAACTGTTTTTTTGAAAATTAATTTTTGAAACTAAAAATTGTATTATTTTAATTTTGTTTGTTATGTTGAAAAATCAACCAGTTTGGTTCAAAATTTAATTATTCAGTTTTGTTTTGTTTGTATTTTCTCGCTGCTTGAAAATTTAAAAAAAATGTAAATTTCTATATAATTTTTGTAGAAATTGTTGATGTAAGTTTTTGGCTTTATGGTCAGAAGAATTGAAACTAATTAAGTTGTTTCAAACGTTTCGGCACACAAGTTAGAAGCATATGAATCTTTACTAAAGAATTTCAATTGTTACCAGAAAAAATTGATATTTTTAAAAGTCTTGAATTTTCAACAAAAAAATTAACGAATTTATTACAACCTATTTATTACAACGCATTTTACCTTTTAATCAAAAAATATATACTTTCAACAAAAAACGTATTTTTTAAGCAAACAGTTAAATTTTCAATCACATGCTTGAATTTTCTGCTAAACTGTAGAAGTTTGATGACAAAAAGAGTAATTTTCAACGAAAAAGTTGAATTTGTAACCTGAAACTGTATGATTTTTAACAACAAAAAAACAATTTCCAACGAAAAAATTTGTTTATTAATTTATTAATTTTTAACCAAAAAGTTCATATTTAATCAGAAATTTGAATCTTCAACCAAATAAGGAAAATTTCTAAAGTTCTAAGACAAAAAAGACGAATTTTTTACAACACAGTGAAAGCTTTGACCTTAAAAGACAAATTTTAGTCAAAAAATGTGATTTTTCAACCATTAAATATGAATTTTTAACAAAAAAAGTTTATTTTCAATCAGACAGTTGAAGTTTCAACGAAAAAGTTAAATTTGTAACCTGCAACTGTATAATTTTTCACAGGAAAAAAATAATTTTCAACGAAAAAATTAGTTAATTAATGAATTAGTTTTTAACCAAATAGTTCAGTTTCAATCAACAAGTTGAATTTTTAACCAAATAAGTGAAATTTCTACTAAACTGCTGAAGTTCTAAAAGAAAAAAGATGAATTTTCTACAAAATAGTAAAAGCTTTGACCTTAAAAGAAAATTTTTAGACAAAACAGTTGAATTTTCAACCAATAAGGGAAATTTCTAAAGTTCTAAGATAAAAAAAGACGAATTTTTTGCAAAATAATAAAAGCTTTGACCTTAAAAGTCGAATTTTCTACACAACAGTCGAACTTTCAGCCATAAAATATGAATTTTCAACAGAAAAGTTTATTTTTAATCAGACAGTTGAATTTTCTAACAAATACGTGAAATTGCTGCTAAGCTATTGAAATTTGATGAGAAAAAGAAGAATTTTCAAAGAAAAAGTTGAATTTGTAACCTGCAACTTTGATTTTTCAAAAATAAAAAAAAATAATTTTCAACGAAAAAAATGGTTAATTAATTAATTAATTTTCAACCAAATAGCTCAGTTTCAACCAAAAAGTTAAATTTTCAACCAAATAAGTGAAATTTCTACTAAACTATGGAAGTTCTAAGACAAAAAAGACAAATTTTTTACAAAATAGTAAAAGCTTTGACCTTAAATGACGAATTTTAAACAAAAAATGTGATTTTTCAACCATAAAATATGAATTTTTAACCATACAATATGAATTTTCAACAAAAAAGTTTATTTTTAATTAGAGAGTTGAATTTTCTAAAAAATACGTGAAATTTCTATACTAAACTGTTGAAACTTGATGACAAAAATACGAATTTTCAACGAAAAAGTTGAATTTGTAACCTGCAACTGTATGATTTTTCAACAAAAACAAAAAAAAATAATTTTCAACGAAAAAAGTAGTGAATTAATTAATTAATTTTTAGCCAAAAAGTTCAGTTTCAGTCAGAAAGTTGAATTTTCTTTGACCTTAAAAGACGAATTTTAGAAAAAAATGTGATTTTTCAACCATAAAATATGAATTTTCAACCATACAATATGAATTTTGAACAAAAAAAGTTAATTTTTAATCAGGCAGTTGAAATTTCAACTAAATACGTGAAATTTCTACTAAACATTTGAAACTTGATGACAAAAATACGAATTTTCAACGAAAAATTGAATTTGTAACCTGCAACTGTATGATTTTTCAACAAAAACAAAAAAAAATAATTTT
>JAAAKG020128207.1:0-14799 GCA_010014905.2 Druon quercuslanigerum
CAATCACAGCAAAGTTACAGGCTCTCATATATATTTCTTCTATATATTATAGAATTTAAAATGTTTTCACAGGTTTCAAATGGTTATTGCCCAGCAGATGGAAGGCATTTTCGATTTGTTGAATTTTCTATTTTTTGCAATTTTTGCACAAGCAGTGTGCCCCCACATATTGGACAAAGCCTGGTTTTTACCCCATCATTCACGGACTGGGTTGCAGTTAAGTGCACGATGAGAGGACCTACACCTTAAGGTGGGTTCCGAACTACTAGAGCCTCGTTAATGGTACATAAAAAAATGTCCAGAATTACCGGCTCATGGGTCGAACCCCGGGCTTCAGAGGTGAAGTCCGAGCGTCTAACCATCTGAGTCACCGAGGCTATATTATTTTTGATAGAATTATAGAATTATTATTGAATTATATATTTCTTCATATATATTTCCTGCGAAGATTGGTACTAAGTTGAACGTCTTCTGTGTAGAATAATTAATGGATTATGTAATGAATTAAATAATACTAATAAAATTGATTTTTAACATTGATTTTCTCCTAGGGCACTATCTCGATATATAAGAATGATGAATATTTGCCAATAAGGACGTAGAAAATAGTTTGTAAAAAGTATGCGCCAAAATAGTTTGTAGAATATATACCTTATTTATACGATTCTACGTAATGCGCCACTTTCATATGTGCTTTGCATGTTACAGGATAACAAGATACGTAGATATTTCAATAAATCATTTTTTTTATTTGAAAAATTATTATCAATTGTTATTAGCAACTTCATGGCGAAATCCGTTTATCACTTTCCATAGTTTTCCTATTCCGAGACCATGCGAGACATTTCAATAAACAATTTAAGAAATAAAGAACACAAATAGCATTTGTATTCTAATTTAAAATTCTCGCCAAGAGGATTGCGACCTTTCTGACAGCGCATGCTTCAGCAGTACGATCAAGTACGAATGTGCCATCAGCGCCAAACAGCTGTGAGTGCTATAAATTGTTCAGTTGGTGCGCTTTCCATGTGGTTTGCTTAACCACTTTACTCGGCGACGGAAAAATGTTCAGAGTGTATTTTTAAAACATCGAAACAAATCCTGTATCTTATAAGTAAAAATCATATATTATGCTAGCAGCAATTTTATAGAAGATTTGGTGCCTTTGTGGTCAAACAAATTTATGTTCGCTTTACTGTTCATTTATGTGCCTATTGGACATTTTAAGAAATTGATAGATATCAATGATGAAAAAAATGTAATCTAGAAAATTTTAAATAATGGCCAAATGCTGATTATTATTACATGTAAAGGGTAGGAATGTGTATATATATATATATATATACATAATTAAAAGTTTGCCATAAAGGCAACCGCAGGATTTCGCCGGGATCGGGTGCTAATCTGAAAAATTGCACTCGATCTCAGCGAAATCGCGGTAAAATTTTAGTCATAACCTAATCTCACGACCGTGAGATAGGTGGTTACAGTTCAAGTATATGCGGCACTTCTGATTCTCGACAATTGACTCAATTTCCCTAGGAGCGTTTAGTGGAGAAATATTAAGTTTAATGCCGTGAGACTGACAGAGATGGTAACAAAGCCCTCTTCGTGCCGCATTGTGCCTTTGGATGTAGGTCGTTCCTGCATGAGTTGGAAAACTAGATAGTATGTGTCCTAGATGCTCAAGATGTGCGCGGCATGCTCTGCAGCTGTCGTCGGTAATGTCTTGGCTCAAAATGTGGCGACGGTACGTTAAGGTGGAAGTGACACCATCTTGACATGCCAAAATGAAAGCTTCCGTGCCCGACTTCATTCCGAGTGATTTGAGGAAAGCAAAAGTTACCTGACACGACATTGACTGATCCTCCACATTTCTGTGGAAGATGCCGTGCATCCTCTTATCGATGAGCTGATCACGGAAGTTTTTATCTTATGATTTCTGAATCTGGGCTTTCAGAAGTGCGTACTCGAGGTAGATAAGATTTGATGCATTTTGCTTACCCCTGTAACTGACATCAAGTCCGAGAGTTTCAGCAGCCTCTTCCGCTGCTTTGTACAGAAACGCTCCTTTTCCCAGTTCTTCATGCTTTCTGACCATTTTAAGAAGAGGGTCTCTTCCGTTTGCGACTCTATGTGATGTACCCAGAATAGTCCTGTTGTGAAGACATTCAAGAGTCAATATTCCCTATATCATTGGATCTAAGCTCGTTCTTCGTCTATGCAACCACTCCAAATGAATAGAATGCTACCGTTAGGGCAAGCATGTTCATTACAGATACTTTGTTTATCGCGACAGTTCGGAAGACCAAATCTACCGGATGAGACGTTTATATCTGCTTCGGATAGTATCCTTTATAGATGTCACATCCTGAATGCAGCTTGGTGGTACGCCCAGTTATGTATGAGTCTCTCCAGCGCAGAGTTGTCGTATAGCGCTTCTACCGACGACTTCATGGTCTTCAGAGATGCCATTAAGTTTTTCTCGCTTCAAATAAACCTTGGTTCATAGTGTCGCCCTAAAAGACACCTATCTCAAAGGTGACGTCGTTAGTTGCCATACAGTTTTTTCCGAATGAAATAGTAAATCTGTTTTTCCAAAGTGACATCAATCTCTCTATGCACCTAACGATTTGCGGATGGACCTTTAAGCTTTCCAAAAGACAGATGATAGGTCACGCTGGTAGGATGTTGCATCTTTGCAGACAAATCTATCGATGAGTAGGTTCTCCTAATATCCTGCTACGTCTTTAATTGAGCCGCGTTATTCATACATTTCTTGCCACACAGGTCTGATTTTCCGAAAAGTCCTATCATTTAGGATAGCTGTGAATATCTTATGCAGTGTATTCAAATAAGTGATTGGCCTGTAACTCTTTGGGTCAGCTAAGTTGCACGTTTGCGGCAGGAGTACTGTGCGCCCTTCCGCCAATCAATCTGGAATTGACTTTTTCAACTTCAAATATGAGGTGAAAATACCGCCCAGATGCTGATGGTCTTGATACCATCTGGTCCCGGAGCGGAATAGTTCTTCATACCTCTGAATACTTTTTTCACTTGTAGGGTAGTGAGGGGTGGACCTTCGTCCTCGGGTGTTTTTATGGGGGCATCACACAGCTCCTTGAAGCTATTTATGTTCTCGGAGTCTTAGTCCAGTCTATGTTGCACTTCGCAGACTTCTCTCCAAAACTCTTCGGCCGAAAACATACATACCTTATCTAAATATTAATATGGTTTGTCATTTTACAAAGCCGGTTTTTTGATAAAATGTTTATGTTTAACACTTATGATTGTTAACTTGTATTACTGATTATTTTACTAAGTAAGTGAAAAGTTGTCAAGAAGTGGAAAATTTAAAAAAAAATCAATAATTATTAACAAGCAAATGATACTTAATGCCAAAAACTCACAAAACCTATTTTGTATCTTATGGGACTTTTTTCGACCATATAAAGTATATTGATTAGGATGATATTTGAAAATTAATATTTTATTCGTATTGTATGGCTAATTTTAAAGAGAAATGTTGAATTTTAACTCGATTCAGGCTAATCATGATGATTCTGAATAAATATAAAAACGTCTTTTTTTCTCGTGAAAAATATGTGTTAAACTTCATGAGACTTGCTCCGCCTCTAAATATCATTTTTTTAACAAAAAAATACATTTATTTTTTATGTGGATTGGAACAAATTTTCCGGCGATGTGAATAAAAATTAAAAGAAGCAAGTTTATACCAGCCTACTGAGACACACTATACATTGTATTATTAGTAATTGACGGGCCGAGAATAAAAGCGGCGGAAGCCTAAACCTAAGCCTACCAAACCTAAAAACGGTTTGGAAGCCTAAACCGTTTCTCCTCGCATCCTTAACTCAACCCGTTTTTCCTCGGAGTTTTGTGGAAATCCATTTTACGTCGCACGTCGCACGTCCTAAGACCGGGGCTCGGCCGATACAACACATGTCGAATCTACACGTGGTATGAACTCTGCACATTAAGCGTAAACGTCAAATCTACACATTTAAGTCTACACATGCAAGTCTCCTCGATTAACTCTAAAACTTTTTGTAAATGAGTTTTTTAGGACTGTACACATTAACTCTATACATTAATGTCTCCACACAAAAGCTCTGCACATTTAACTCTACACTAGGGTGGTCCAAAAATGCATTACAAAATTTTTTTTCGCATTTTGCTGCAAAACGCCCGGAAATTTGTTCGAATCAACAAAAAAATAAATCCATTTTTTTTTCTCTTAAGAATATTCAGAGGTGGCGCAAGCCCTATGAAGTTTAACACGTATTTCCCATAAGAAAAAAAGCCATTTTTGTAAATTTTATTCAGAATTCTCAATATTAGGTAAATCAAGTTTGAAATTCAGCATTTCTCTTCAACTTTTTGTCCACTTTTCACTTAAAGTGAGTAATTATTTAATTTAACTCAGCAAAAATAATTGTTTAAACAAATTGGTAATGATTATACCTATCTTCTAGATTAATACTACATAGTTGCAGTTTTTTCCTGAAATTTTTAACTTTTTATCATTGTTTGATCAGAGTAAAGTAATATTTAATTTAATTTAACAAAAATAATTGTTTGAACAAATTATTATTGTTTATAGCTATTTTCCCTTAGATTAGTGCTAAAAAGTTACGGTTTTTTCTAAACTCTTGAACTTTTTGTCCACTTTTCACTTAGTGAGGTAATAATTAATGCGAGTTAACAAACATGCTTATTTGGACAATTTATTATTGTTTATAACAATTTTCTCTTAGATAAGTGCTAGAAAGTGGTGGTTTTTTCTGAAATGTTTATCTTTGCTTTACCTTTTTAGCTATGAACAAATAATAAATAAACATTAGAGAGAATCATATTTTCAACAATCTCTTTCTTTTTTGTGAATATATTTTTCTGAAATAAAACAGATATTTGAAATATGGTTTAAATTTTCTTCATGGATCATATTGAATCCAACTTTTCCTTAAAGTAATGACTGAGAGACTTTAGTGAGGTGCGCTTATCTCCGTATATTCAGAGATGCAGCAATTGTCCGAAAACTTGTTTCTGTACCTTTTGCATGTCATACCTGGGTAATGGGTTTATACCTGAGTCAGTTTTCCTTTCTGAGTTCGACTGCAAACATCTGGCGTAGATAGCTATGGCTGAGTGGTTAGATATCGAACGCAGATTGCGTGAAAAAAATCTATATAATTGATTACATGGAGCGGGAAATTACCGGAAATAGATTACGATCGAATTTTCAAGTGCTTCGGATTTTCCTTTTTAATCATCGTCATCTGGAACTCAATGTACCAGAGAGTACTGTTTTAGTGTTGAACAAAGTGAAAACTTTTTGGACCAAAGCACGTTTACCTGTGCAAAGTGACCAGCGCTGTTTGAACAAAATAAAATTTTTATTTGGTAATGGCGGATTATTAAAAAAAGTTCAAATCGTCAGTCAGAAATACAACAAAGGAATGAGAACGATTTCAAATTGTTGCTAAGTGAATTGTTTGATATATCATTTGTAGACGTTCTTTCTGGCACTGATGTTTTCGCAGAAGATAAACAATTTCTGATACTTAAAAGAGAAAGAGGACGTAAAGCATACATGGCTAAAGTTGATAAATCTTTACAAGAGAAAGCAGGAAAACAGGAGAAGCGTATCGAAGAAGAGGAGAGCAGGCGTAGTCGAGTTTATAAAGAACAAAAACATGCCGGTATTTCGTGTAATCATAATTTGAAAATAAGTTTTATTCTAAAATTTAAAATATTCTAACAACTACCAATTAGTAAAGCACAAACTTTTTTCAAAATTTTTGAAAGTTGCCATGGTATTTATGTTTCAAAACAGTACTGGTAAAATTGGACTACTATTTCAGCACTATATTTTTGGATCATAAATCCTATAGGCCCGTGTGAAAATAAAAAATAAAGATGAAATTGAACCTTCCTGATAGTTTCGACCTAAAAATTAATAAGACTTTGTAGAGAAATTAAAAAAAATACGAATTTAAAGAAGACAAATTGTGAAACAAATTGCACAATAATGCTTAACAATTTTGCTTTCAAAAATCAGTTTTTAAACAAAACACATTCTCAAAAAATTCAATTTGTGTAGCATAACTGCACAAAATGACTTAAAATGAAAGAATCATGTTTCTATAAAACAATTAATAGGCTCAGTAGAGACAGATATATAACAAATAAAAAAAGAGGGAAAAAAAGGAAAGAGTCAATCGAACAAACTCAAAATTCATTTTCTTATTTTTTTCTCCGAATTTGTTTTTGATCTTTTATATTTTGGAAAACTTTTATATCTTCTTGATTGTTTAAAACAACATTCCTCAAAAATTTACAAGTTACTCATTCTTATAAATGTGTGACAAATTTATCATAAATACATCTTTTGAATTTTTCTCATAAGTTCATCTTGATTAATTTACTGATGAATTTACTATACATGGATTTTCAATTCTAAAAACAAAAAAAAACCTATCTCTGCTTTAAATTTTCCTTGAATTCAATGATATGGAGAAACATTTTTGATATAATCCATTTGCTGACTTTCACATAAGTCCAAATCGAACCATCGTACAAAACTGAATTTTACTAAAAGTGACCGAACAAATTTATTGTAAATTAAGTAATTATTGTTTCATTTTAAAAATTCGTTTCATTAAAACTCACTGCAAAATTAGCAAAGCACTGAATATTAAAAAAATTAAATTATAACTGATTGTAATTTAATAATGAAAATACCGAAATTATTTTATTTTCAATTTTAAACCTACTAGATAATGAGCCTATTAATTGTTTTTTAGAAACATGATTCTCTCATTTAAAGTCATTTTGTGCCGTTATGTTACACAAACTGAATTTTTTCGAGAATGTGTAAATGTGTGAAAAATCTCAAAAAAATAAATGAAATTGAACGTTTTTGGTACTTTTTCCCCTTTTTTGATTTGTTAAAAATTTCTTAAATAGTATTTTGGGTGTGAGGGGCAGGGTTTGGTTAAATTAGATTGTTTTTTATTTAAAATAAATTTTTTTTTGAAATATCAAACATTATATTTTTGATTAAAAATTTATATTTTTAGGTTGAAAATTCAACTCTTTGTTTAAAAGTTGAACTAATTTCTTAAAAATTTTATTTTTACGTTGAAGATCTATAATTTTAGTAGAAAATTCATCTCTTTGGTTGAAAATGTTGAACTAAATAAACTAGTAATACGTGTTTTTTATAAGGACCTACGTATTTTTAAAACATGTTATTTCGAGAATATTGACCCTTGATTGAAAAATAATTGAAAACATCCTTTCTTCAGATTAGTTAACGAAACACCCTGTATATCAGTTTAATTAAAATTTAGTTTCATTTGGTTCCTCACATCGGTGTAAGGTATGCACGCTTTATGTCTGCTAATAATTTAAAATGTATACTTTTTTTACTTCAGTTCATATTTCGGAAATGCAGCAGTCATCCAGTTTTAGTAGTGCTTCGCTGGAAGAGAGACGACAGGTGGCTAAAGATAAAGATGCAGCAGACCCCGATTTCACAGCATCCATGTTAATAGATCAATCTTACTTCTTGTGTAAATTCAGATTCAGATGCAGAAGCGACGTCATCCGAACCAAAGCGAAAAATTATGTCACTAAAGCTTGCCTCAGCTTTAGACAGTGCTAAAATAAGTGACAAGCCACACTTATTTTAGTGGCTGCCTGCGAATCTTTCGGCATTGATCCTGATAGTGTTATCAGTCGATTGTCACTTCGCAGGTTTCGAGAAGAATCCCGCGCTCTGTACGTCGAAAATATCCGACAAAAGTACGGAAACGTTATAAACAAAGCATTTATCGTGCACTGGGACGGAAAATTACTTCCATCTCTAACAAGGCAAGGAAAGGTCGATCGATTGCCCGTAATTGTTACTACTGAAAACAACGAAATTCTGCTGGGAGATACCGAGCTGGAGAGTGGATTAGGACGTGAAGGAGTTGAAGCTATTTTTGAATGCCTTCAAGAATGGGGTTTTACTGACCTTATACAAGGAATTTGCTGCGATACGGAAGCTGCTAACACTGGTGTGAGAAACGGTGCCTGTACTTTTCTGGAGGATTAAGTCGGAAGGATCTTATATATTTTATGTGCAGACATCATATTCAAGAGGTACTCCTAAAGAGTGCATTTGAAGTAAAGTTCGGAAAAACAACAGGTCCATCCGTCCCTTTCTTCAAAAAATGTCAGGATGAGTGGGCCGGTTTAGACTGCCAGAATTACGAACATGGAATCTACGAGCATGTGTGAAAAATGCCCTAAAAAATAAGGAACAAGATATCCTGGTCTTTCTAATGGAAAGACTCAATGACGATTACTATCGGGAGGACTACAGGGAGATCTTTGAACTGGCGGTAATACTTTTGGGCGGAATCCCAAAGCGTGGATTGTTTTTCGTCGTCCAGGTGATATGCATCAGGCAAGGTGGATGGCAAAAGCCATTTACTGCCTAAAAATGTTCCTGCTGCGAAAGGAATGCCACATGTCTCCTGCAGAAGAATCTGCTTGTAGGCTGATTTGCGTTTTCCTGGTATTGGTTTACATTAAATACTGGGTTGACGCTCCACGAGCAGACAAAGCACCGGTCCAGGATCTGCAGTTAATAAAAGACCTGCACCTCTATGCCAAAGAAGATAAGGAAATTTCTGAGATCCTCTTAAACAAAAGAAGAAACCACTTGTGGTACTTGACTCCACAAACAGCAGCGTTTGCCTTTTTTTGACGATGAACTAGTGCCAGAAAAGAAAAATTTGATGCGAAAATCTTTGGAAAGGGAAGTCCAGCATCTGGAGAACTTAAAGCTTCTGCCAGTCTCTTCTAGCCGTGAGATTCTCGCAAAGAATATCGACGATTTTATCTCAAAAAACTCAAAAGATTTTTTCACTCGCTTTCAAATTAACACATCCTTTCTCAGCAAAGACGCGAATCTTTGGAAAACTGATGCAGAATATCAGCAAGGTGCGACTGCAGTCAGAAAATTGAAAGTGGTCAACGACGTAGCTGAACGAGGCGTGAAATTGATGTCTGACTTTAATTTTCCTCTTACTAGAGACGAAATTTAGAAACAATACTTACTACAAGTGGTAACAGAGTACCGGAAGCAATTTCCTGACTGCAGTAAGTCTACCTTTTCCCGTGAGATGTTATAATGAATTAATTATTTGTTTGAGGTCTTTGTAATCTTTATATATGTATATTATCATCGACGAGACATATTTTCTCCAGGGAAGGAGGGTAGGGGGGGGGGGGCTAATATTAAAATATTTGCAATTCCAAATTATTCTTTTATGCTTTGCAATAAATTTCTTGTTTTAATTAAAAACAAAACTTTTACAAGGTATTTACAGACCTAGTCCTACCACCTACTTTTAATTACTCCATTCTTTGTTTTTGTCTCTTTTGTATAATAGCTTTTTTGTCTTAGGTAATTTTTTGTGAACATTGGGAAAAGAACAAAAATAATTTACTTAAAACAATACAATACTATTTAACATATGATTCTCTCTAATGTTTATTTATTACACTCAACTTACAGTTAAATGAAAGCTCAGTTATGTCAAAGATCACATATATCAAAACGCACCGCCCAGTTATTTCACAATTTACATCCCCTCCACTTAGCAACATAGTAACAACCCAGATACGAGGCTCCAATCGAACAAACGATGAGACAGTTTTTTCTTGAGGCCTCAAACAACGCTTACAATTCACACTTAAACCTCTTCCCTTTCCAAGTTCGGAAAATCACCATTGTTAGTACAAAATTTGATTTGTTTGATTTCTGATTGTATCTTTAAAAAAATTTGTATTATTTTGTAATTTTGTATTTTTTTGCAAATTTTTATTCTTAAATTGATTAAAATGAAAACGTTAGTTTCTCCATTATTTAAAAAATAACAAATGTTTCCTCTATGGGGAGGCAAATACATTCGCTAACGAGAATTAAAGTGCTTTATATTGAATATAAATACCAATAAAGTGGAAATACTCGAGATAAAATTCACAGCTAGTTTTCAAATACATAATAGCATTATGCAAACTTTTTACATAAGACTTTATATTGTAAGCTTAATGGTCTTAATTGTTATAGCAACTATCTAATTTTATGTGATATAATAAAGAAAAATTTTAAACATTAGGGTTAATTTTATATTGAGTTTGATCAATAATTAACTACTGAGTAGTTTTTTCATGAGTTTGACATAATATGAGAACAAAAAATTAAAACTCCATGATAAAAGATGTCGAAATTTTAATAAAAATCTGATAGAAGCAGACAATGAATACTTCAAAATCAAGATATCAACACGGGACATCAAATTTTATAAGCCTATAGCTTTTCGGCGCGAGGAAATACGTGTTAAATTTGGGTCTGTCGATAAAAGCGGGTTGAGTTCAGATTGGGAGGAAAAGCGGTTTAAAGTCCTAAACCTTTATTCCCCGCGGAATAATTTCAGTTCACTTATACTTTTTTTGCTCTACTGGTAATCGAAGAGAACTTCTATTATACGTTCAAGTGGTTTTTCATTATGCTATTAAAGAGATTGGAATAAGAACTTTAATTCAAGAAAATAACTCTTAATTTTTTCAAGATGTTAATGGGACAAGTAATTATTTGAATTGAGTCTGTTTTATCATCAGGTGATTGTACTTTACTGACAGTAGATAACTCTCCACAACCGTGGAGGCAGAAAATTCAGAATATCGATCAAGTTAAAAATCTTCAATAACAGAAAATGCTTAACGCTTTAATCACACTAGATGGAAAATAATTTTCTCCAATGGAAATCGAACCACAGAACTTCTGCTTTCAGTCAGGTGCTTTTTCATTAAGCTATTAGAGAAATCGGAACAAGAACTTTAAATCAAGAAAATTACCAAAAATAAAAAAAAAAAAACAGTTAACTCCTGAAATAGTAGATATAAATTTTAAATTAAAAATATGAATCAACTGATAACAGTATAAATATATAAGTCTAGTAAAAAATTGGTTGCATTGATTGCTCCACTTACGCATTCTTGCAGTTTGCTCTCATAGACAGTGGTCTTTATCGTCGCGCAGTACCTTCTCTACAACTTTGTTTCCCCATTGTTTCGAAGGAGGACAATACATAATGCACATTACACAATATACGATAAACATTGCATAACACGAAATGCACAATGCAAATTATAAAAGACGAAATACAATACGCGACACTCACAGAAATGACAGTTTTCTTGCGAGAAGATTTCCTCTCATAGAAAGAAATTCATTTTTATTGCCATAAGTTTCTTTGTTTCAAAATGTAGTTCATGATAGGCCCATGAACTCAGGTGCAAATCGTTAAAAGGATTACAATGAAATAAAAATTGGCTTTAAAAACAGGTTAGAAGAGTTCGCGAGGGCTAACTGTCAAGAAATCCAGTATGTCGTCGACAGACCTTACATTTAAGTTTGAATTGCATATTACTGTTTGCGTTTTTTGCGTTCGTGAATGAAGTCACACGCATACAAGGAAAACCACTACCGCGTTTATTGTGAACCATGATTGCATCTCTCTTCACCGCTTGCTATTTATCATCCATATCATTGCTACTCTTTCTCTTATATTTATGTTTTGACAGTGTCAGTATTACAATAATACAAAAGACTGCTTGTACGCCAAATAATTATTTTTTACTTGAATTTTTAACAATCCAGTCGAATATTTTCTTTTCAGCTAAATACGAATTCGTATCGACTTTGTTTCATTTCACGAAACTATTATACGTACAGAAACTAATTTTAACAAACTCTCACTCGCTAAATGAAACGAGACAACTGTTAGAGGTCGTTTGGAATTGCTAAATAAAAAACAAAATCGATGTTTAGAACTAGACTTACACGCTAGATCGCTCCATACTTCGGAGGAAAAAGACCATAGAATATTTTACTAAAAGTCCATTTTTACTCAAATGAAGACGCTTATCCTGCAGCTCCCGATTATTCATATTTAAAGTTGCATACTTTTGTGTCAAGTGTTGCGGCAGTAGCTAAACAATCAATGCGAGAAAACGTTACTCAAAAAGAATCTACTATGTCTCTAATAATGCTGCAGTGGAATTGAGGGTGTTGCGTTATACTACTAAAAAGCTTTAACATGTTTAAAAATTTAAATCGATCAACTTAGCATTGGGAAGATCTGATAGTGTTTTGGACAATGCGTAAATAGGACAGGATATCTTGGGAGACGCATGTAGGATCTGATACTGATTATCCTACTTATAAAAAATTAGATGATTTTTTAGCAACACGGATTCGATCTTTAGAAAAGATTAAAGTATCAAAATCTAATCTCTCGCAAAAGGGTAAGGATAAAAAAGGGCAGTCTTTATAAGGTCGCATTGCTTCTACCATCTCTAAATGTTTGATGTGGAAGGTTTGTCATAATTTATTTACATTTAAAGAATTAAGAAAATAATCGATTAATCAACGCAAGGTACTTGCTTTACGACATCACTGTTCGCCAGGCCACAAACCATTTAATTCTTCCAGCAAGTATACATGTGGTAAGTGTTTTCGTAAGTATAAAACTTTGCATCCTCTTTTGTAAAAAAAGTGATATCAAATATTCCTATATAGTCCCCAATTTCCGTTAAAAATTGAAAAAAGTAACATTTTTTCAGGCTTTAACCCTTGCATTTGTGAGCAAATACCTTACTGGAAACGAGTGCAGTTTATTATTTTGGGCATGGCTCAAGCTAATCTATCGAGTAATGCCATTAATTTTTTTGCTGCTGTATTATTTATTCAATACTGAAAAATGATTTGGATCATTTTCAACGCCTACTTTTCAGAAGTAGCTTCCATTTCTTAAACTAGAATTTAACTCATGTAGTTTTCCATATCTGAACGACCTTATCTGCAAATTTTATTAACTCTAACTTTTTTTATTGATAACTGCGTTTTTCTGGACCTAGGTGTATAACATATTTATCTTAACTCCTTCTATATGACTCTTTAAAAGCATCAATGATCACGTAGGCAAAGAAGACCATCGCAACCGAGCGAATAACGGGCACAATCGTTCAATGGCGCGCTCACTGAAGAAGCCTAAAACCATTTTATTTTTTTAACAGAAAGCTGGTATGTAGGAAAATTGCATGCATTTAATGTGTCACAGGTATTTTAATATCCAGGTAGCTTTTCTTAAAAGCACTAATAGGGTCCTTGAAATCAAAATTTAGAAAGTAATCGAAACATGCTTTTACTACTGCACTGAAATGATCAAAAATATTGACATACTTCGAAGACTCTAAACAACTATCCCTGCGCAACAGATCTACTTTATCCAGAAAATGTGTGCATAAGTTTTCATTATACGTTAGACTACCATGTGTTACTTTACCTTCGATATTTAGCTCAAGAGGCGTATTTGTCTCTAGCAGCTATGCGACATGATACCAACCATCATTTTTGCAATCCTAAGGTTAGCAACAATGGTTCCAATAATATTATCTATGTATCTTTTTAACTACAACTGTGAGAAATCCGAAAAAGTCTTTACAAAGCTCTGCAATAGTCGGAATATAACGATTTTTTCGACCCACGAATCTTTGAATCGTTTTGCTTTAATTCACACCATATACCTTTGCCGATGGACTTCAGCCTTTTTAGCATCTTCTGTTAAGTGTATAGACAAACATAGCTTTATGAAAACCTCTTTAATAGTCGATATCAAACTTGAGATGCATGTTGGAAGATTGTCGTTTTACATTTATATATTGGATCAGTCCTTCTAGTAAGTTGGTGCAGTAAACTAAGGTTACGTCAAAAGTAGAGACCGTGGATGCCTTAACTTATTTTAGTTTTTACTTATTTTAGCTTTAGTTTTGGAGCTAATAATTTTGTCTTTGTCTGTGGTTTGATGAGTTTCCTGTTTTTACTAGCTACATGAAGTACTAAAGCTGTCCCAATTGTAGATTTCTAGCTCAGGTTACATTGAGATTACATATTCTGTTCTTTTTTAACTTTACTCCTAGGATTCAAGACAACTGTTAATGGTGATCCACCGTACCTTTGAAATGGTGTTAGAGTATCATTATTTACAAAGTTTTCCTCTTTTTATTTCTCCTTTTAATAATAATGAAGTGAATTAATCTCTGTTAAAAATAGGTGACTCTTATAAATGTAATAATATTGTGCACACCTGTTGACAGGTTAAATTTGTGACTATCTTCTTCATAAGAAGAAAGTGCATATATCTTTATGATGTTGCTTATCGGCAATCGGGAAAGTATTAGATTTTTTTACTTTCGAACAGTATAACACATGAACAAACAAGTAGTAGATCGTATTATCTAAAATAATGGTTAAGTTGCGATTTCTTAAAATCTCTCATTACCTATTAGTCCAAGAGCTAGCTACTTAATGGCCTTGTGACACGTTACCCGGCTATAATTTTAAAAATCGCTTAAATATTACTTGCATATTGCAAAACCAAAAGTCTGCCCACAGAACAGGGGGCATTTGTAAATTGCGAATTTGCGAAGTTGACCATTTCAAAAGTGGCAAAAAGCTGATGTGTTACTCGCGCAAATTTTGTTCTTATCTGACATTTAGTAAACAAGAAACTATCTGAGCAGATGGCAGACACCTACCTGGGGGCTAACACCTTGGCAGACGTGAGAGGTGATCGCTGTGGACTGACAAAATTTTCTTTATGTGGTACTCGGGCGGACTTTGTTTTCAGGTAATGTTTATAGTGTAAGTAACTC
>JAAAKG020128229.1:0-14799 GCA_010014905.2 Druon quercuslanigerum
TTATATTATCATGTATTAATATTTATTTTAATTGTAACTATTGAGCCATTTCACTTTCGGGATAAGCGTGACTCACTCGCATTCAGGAAGTCGAGTTCTCGGACGTAGAGGGTATTTAATTTATATATTTAAATAAAAAATTAACCTTACTTCATTTTTTAAAAATTAAATTTTAAAAACCTCTAATAGAAGTAAAAATTTGTTTGATTATAATTATCGACGTTTTGTATCTTCTGTAAATTAAGGAAATTAGTTGTACAATACAAATTTGTTTAGTTTAAAACAAATATAAAATATATTTTTTATATTTTATTTAAATGTATACTCTCTGAATATCTGAAAAAGTGTATTTAACCTAATTTTAATTCTACTTCGCCCGAACTTGGATTTGAGCACAATTTCGGGTCTGACTCGCATTGGCCTTTGAGACAAAAGCAAAAGTCAAAAGTGCGGCACCCAAATTTTGAATGTTTTCAGCAATATTTTCTTAGAATAGACTCAGAAAGTCCCAGTTTTTTAAAAAATGTTTCACTTTTTGTCAAATTTTTAGTTAGAATGAGGTCATACTTAAAAATGTTAGCAAACAAAGTTTTTAAAACAATTTATTACTATTATTATAATCAATACTCTCTTATAACAATGCTGAAAAATTATTGTTTTTTTAATCTACCAATTTTTTTATAATTTAAATTATTGTTAATATTCAATTTCTGAATTTTCTAATCCTTTGTCTAATTTTCACTTGGAGTTAGTTGTTAGTGGATTTAATTTAGCAAAAAGCATTATCTAAACAAATTATAATTGTCTGTAACTATCCTCTTCTTTATTAATGCTAGATATTTATTATATTCTGAAATTTTTAACTTTTCACACTCTTTTTACTTAGTAAAGTAATAAATAATGCAAGTTGACAATTATAAAGTCCAGCTTCTCAATAGTGCGACTCTCAATAGTCCTGTTAGTCCTAATCCGAGTTCGGGCTGTACCCCCACTCTTTCGCTTTCCCCTACTGGTCCAAATATAGGATCTGACTTTTTCAATAATGCCGCACGAAGGTTTTGCTAGTTATTGCTATTAGAATTAGGCAAGGTGTCAGAGAACTTTTATTTTCAAAATTCCTTGATTTTTCCTTGACTATTTTTTCATATTGTAGATCATTAATACAGTAAACTCTATGACACTTCTCGTTTTTGGAGTTGTAGGGGAAGCGAACAGGAAGTGTCAGATAGCCCTTTCTTCTGCATAAGCCGCGTGCGGCGTAGTGGGCGTAGCCGGCCGCGTATGTGTGCGTGAGATGAGGCGATTGGTGAGGGCAAGCAGCGAAGAAGAAATCGCGAAACGAGAAGAGTCGTAGCGAAAAAAACATAGAGTCTACTGTATTCAATTACTACCATGGCATATTCATTTAATATTTTTAACATATAATAATTTATAAACTGAATAAAACAACATTATTTCTAATACAAATTGAACATTTGCAACTAAAAAGATAAATTCCCAACAAAAAAGTGTCATAGTTTATACTTCAATAAAAAAAACAAATTTATTTTTTAAAAAAGAAGAATTTTATTACCAAAAAGAAAAATGTTCAAAGAATAAAAAATTTTTAATCAAGAAAGAAATAAAAGTTTATCTAAATTGTTGAACCTTCAAAGCAAAAGACAAATTTTCTCCACAAAAATTGAATTTTCAAACTAAAATATGACTTTACAAGCCATAAAACGATTTTTTAACTAAAAAAGGAGAATTTTCAACTAAAAAAGATCAATCTAAAAAAAAATAAAAAAGTGGAATTTTTAGTTAAACAATTAATTTTAAACCAAAAAAGGCTTTTCTGCTAAACAGTTACATTTTTAACCAAAGAAGCCTTCAATAAAAAAATAAAATTTCAACAATGTATTTTAACTTTGACTCAATTAGTTGAATTTTCAACTAAAAATATGTATCTTCAAGAAGATTCCAGTTGACTTTTTAAAATTAGATTATGAATTTTTGAACAAAAAATAAGTTTCTACGAAAAAACTTAAATTTTTAAAACAAAAAAAAAAACTTTTCCAACAAAATAGGATAAATTTTCATAAAAATAGTTGAATTCTCTACCAACTAGTTGCATTTTTATTCAAGAAAGGTTAAATGTGTACTAAAACATGTGAACTTTTAATACAATTGCGACAAACTTCTCTGATAAAAGATAAAATTTCATCCAAAAAAGATTTCAGTTCGTTTTCAACACTAAAATATAAATTTTCTTTGAAAAGTATAACTTTTAATAGGACAGTTCAATTTTCAACCAAGCAGATGTATTTTTATTCAAGAAAAATAAAATTTATCTTAAAACGAATTAATTTAAAGAAAAAAATTTTATTTTGAAAAAGTATTTGAGTTTTCATCTAGGAAATATTTCAGATGTCTTTTGAATACCAAAATATTAAATTTAAAGAAAAAGTAGATTTTGCACAAAATAGTTAAATTTTTAACAAAACAGCAGAATTTTTAAACAAAAAGTATGAATTTTCAACAATATTGTTGAATTCAAAACCAAATAGTTGTATTTTTATTGAAGACAGATGTAATTTCTGCTAATGCATGTGAAATTTAAAACCAAAAAGACAAAATTTTAAAAAAGGGGTTGAATTTTCAATCGTACAGTTGAATTTTAATTCAAGAAAGATGAAATTTTTTCTAAAAACAAAATTGCAACACCAAAATCAGAATTGTAAACAATAAGTGAATTTTCGGCTAAATAGTAGAATTTCTAAACAAAAAGTATGACTTTTTAACATAATTCTTAAATTTTAAACAAAACAGTGGCATTTTGATAAAAAGAAAAAAATGTTAATTCTAATAAAACCGGTGAATTTTGAAATCAGAAGGATGACAAAGTTTCAAAAGAAAGAGTTGAAATTTGATAAAAAAATTTTTAATTGACTTTTCAATACAAAGTTAGAAATTTAAAAGAAAAAGAAAATTTTCTACGAACTAGTTTAATTATCATAAAAATAGTTGCATTTTTCCAAGAAAGATGCAAAATTTATACTGAAAACGATAAAGTTTTAAATAAAAGAGATTAATGTCCAGAAAAGTATTCATCCAAAAAATACTTCAGTTGATTTATCAGAAAAATAATATAAATAAAAGTATAATTTTTTACGAAAAATGCAAAGTTTTTAACCAAAAAACACGAATTTGTAAAAAACATAATAGTTGAATTTGCAACCAAAAATGATTTATTTTTAAGAAAATTAAACTTAATGGTTAAATCTTCAAGCAAATAATAAAACCATTGCGAGAAAATTTATTCCGATACAAGATCGATTGCGGCACTATTGAGAAGGTGTACTGTAGTTATTGAAACATTTTATTATTTTTTATAAACATCTTTTTTTAAATACATGCTAAAAAGTTGCGGTTTTTTTCTGAACGCTTACACTTTTGGCCACTTTTTACTTAATGATGTAATAAGGAATGTAAGTGAAGAAACATGCTTTGATTGTTATGTGTTGTTGTTAAAGTTTTTGACCAGATGATAAATGTTAATAAAAAGATGGTAATTGTTTTTTGTCTACTGTTCGTAGCGTTTTTATTGGATAAAAACTAGTTTTGTCCGTCGACATGGGACCTCATCAGTTTAGAAATCTATTAAAGATGGTTTTCGTTTTTTACACTTCATATGTACAGTAATGATAATTATAAATATAACAGTACAAAATTTCTTACCTTAAAATCAGAGAATAAAGTACTTTTTCGATAGAAACATGGAAAATTAATTTTAGAAATTGTTTCCTTCAAATTGTCAATGATATAATAAAAGCATTTTAAAAAATTGAGTTTTTACCCATGGTCTCGGTTTAGTATTTTTCAACAAATAAACCAATTCATTGTGGGCCAACGCCATGTACACATTATCGAGGCCATGGGTATACTGAAAATTATAATCTGAGGTCAGGAATAAACCAGTAAGTGGCTTACTACTACAAGCGGAACTATATAATGTAGGTTGTGCATGTAAATATGATATCATAATGGTCTAAAATTCTACGTGTAGGTGAATTTTTTACGTGGATAAATATTAAAATTGACTTTATGCAATTGGTAACAACTAACAAAAAAACGTTGTGATGACAAAAATAGTAAATAAAACGTAGTTATGTAATTAAGAACAACAATAGATCCGTATAGTGTGGATTGACTGTAACTTAAAAAGTACTTTAATAATAATATAAATTATAAATAGGAAAAAGGGGGTTATTATTTTCTCAGTAAAACATAACCCTATATGGATTTTTTAATAGAAATTAATATTTATAATTTGTGGCTTTAATGAGATAATCATATTTGTGGCTGAGAAATTGAATATCCGTTTTTTTGTTAACTGAATTTTTATTCTTTTAAATGTAAACCATTTCTTTGAACATTCTACGTTTATAATTATTTTCTGAATGTAGGATTTTTGCACAACTAAAGTTGAATTGATGATTATTTTCGTGAGAATACTTTACTAGTGATGTAGTTCGGTCATCATTTTTGCAATCATATTTGTGTTCTTTCATACGTTTTTCAAGGGTTCTCCTCGTTTCCCCAATGTAAATTCCGTCACAACCTTCACAATCAATGGCATATACTATACCAGATTTTTGTTCTTTTTTAATTGGTTGTTTACCAGTGTTAAAACATTTATAATTATCTTTTTTTGGTACAAAAACTAATTTTAAATCTACATTTTTACTAATTCTCATTATTGTCTTTTTGAGGTGTTCAATATAAGGAATAACTATGTAATTAGCATTATTCTCTAATGTTGGCTCGTTTAAAACAATTTGTTAAGTGAGTTGGTCTAATCTATTTTTAATAATCGTTTCTATTAGTTTTAAGGGATATATGTTATTTAAAATTGTATTTTTTACTAATTTTAAATTATTGTTCCAAAATATGGGATCAGCCAATCTGATTGATCTGTCTACTAGGGCGCTTATTTCATATTTGAAATCACAATATAAATCAAAATGAAGGTATCTTCCTGACCATGTAGGTTTTTGTTACCAATTTAAAACGAGTTTATTATATTTTCTATTAATTGAGATGTCTAGAAAATTAATTTTGTTATTTGTTTCTTTTTCAATTGTTAATTGAATTTTTTTATTATAGTTGTTAAGACTGTTGTGTAAGTCTGTTATTTTATTAGTTGGAACACATGCTAGAACATCATCAACGTATCCATAAAAAAAAATTATATCATAAGGGAGTGTTTTCAAAATTTTATTTTCTATATTTTCCATTACTAAATCAACTACTGCAGATGAGATGGGTGATCCCATGGGTACTCCATGGATTTGTCTGTAATATTTATCATTGAGTAAAAAAAGCGTTATTTAGGCAAAACTCTAGTAGTTCTACAAACACTTCTTTTTTGAGATTGGTGTGTTCCTTTGTTTCTTTCCATTTTAGTTTAATATTCGATATTACTAAATTGACTGGTATATTTGTGAAAAGAGATGTAACGTCAAATGATAATATTTCATAATCTTGAGGAATTAAATCTAAGTTTTTAATTTTAGTTGCAAAATCAAAACTATCTTTAATGTAAGTTTGTGTTTTTCCTAATATTTTTCTAATTGGTATACTCAGATATTTTGATAAGTTGTAAAGTTGTATTTATTTTGTGAATTTTGGGTAAGCAATAAAGTCTGGGTGCATGTTTATTGTAATAATTAAGAAATTTACCTATTTTTCAATCAATTTAATTTAATTTTTCTTTTTTAATTATAATTTTGTTCAAACTTGTAGCTATTTTATTGGTTGGATCTCTTTTTCCTTTTTTATATTTTTTAGTATCATTTAACATAACTTCAACTTTGTGTAAATAATCAATTTTGGACATAATCACTGTCACTTTACCTTTGTCAGCACGTGGGACCATTAAGTTATCATTATTTTTTAGAAATTTTTTAGTTTCAATAGCTTTGATTATTGTTTACTTTTTAGTCATGCCTATCCTATCCAAGAGACAAAAAGAGAGAATGGAATATTTAGAGTCGGTCTTAAATGACTTGTAAAAGTTTTGTTTTGAATTACAGCAAAAATTTTTAAAGTTAAAAGAACGAAAAAAAGAAAAAAGGCGTAAAAAATTTGGAATTGCACATGTTTTAATATTAGCCCCTCCTCCTCCCTTCCTGAAAAAAACGTCTCGTCGATGATAATATGCATACATAAATATTAAAAAGACCCCAAACAAATAAAAAATTGATAATAACTCTAGTAAGGATAAAATTAACGTCAGATATCAGTTTTACAAATATCTATCTCATTTTATAAAAGTATAATCGCAAAAGGAAAGATTATTTAAAACGTGATTCTCTCTAATGTTTATTTGTTATTTGTTCATAAATGAAAAGGCAGAGCAAAGTTAAACATTTTAGAAAAAACTGAATAATTTTAGTACTTATATGCAATAATCCATTATTTAAATAATGATGTTTGTTAATTTGTATTAAATATTACCTCGCTAAATGAAAAATGTACAAAAATTTTAGGACTTCAGAAAAAACCGCTATTTTCTCCCACTTATCTGAGAGAAAATAATTATAAACAATAATAAGTTGCTTAAACAACTATTTTTCTTAACTTGCATTATTAATAAATTTATTGAGTAACAAATGGGAAAAAGTAAAAAAATTCAGAAGAAGCTACAAGCATCTAGAATTAATAAAGAAGAAGATAGTTATAAATAAAATTAATTTTTAAAAATAATTATTTTTGCTTGTTGAATTAATCATTAACTTCCTCCAAGTAAAAATTATACAAAAAGTTGCAAATATTAGAAAAAAAGTAATTTTCTGGCATTATTCAAATTTAATATTATTGAAAATTATAATAAATTATTTAAGCAATTAATTTTTTTTCATTAAATTTAGTATTTACTTCACAATAATTAAAAATTGAACAAAAAGTGGAAAATTTTCGAAAAAATGAAATCATTTAGTATTATTCTAAAGGAATATTATCATCAATTATAATAAATTATTTAAACAATAATTTGTGTTAACATCAATTAAATATTAAATCACTTGAATTGGAAATTGCACAACAAGTCGATATCCTTTTTATAACCGCGACTTTCTAACTTTATTTTGAGAAATGTTGAGTCTAAACTCTATTCATCTAATATTAACGATTCTGAATAAAATGTACAAAAACCTCTTTTTTCTAATAGCAAATACGTGTTAACCTTCAAGGGGCTTGTAGCACCTCTAAATATAATTTTTGTTTCAAAACAAGAAAACTGATTTATATTTATGAGCATTCAAATACGTTTGCGGTGCGAAAATCATTAAAATTCGAAAAAAAGTTTTCAATGTATTTTTGCACCTCCCTAAAACAGATTTATTATTTTAGTTAACAAATTAACTGCCTGTCTTAAAATGAACTTTTGTGTAGAAAATGTTTACTTTTGGCTCAAAAATGCAACTTTTCTTTTTAAAAATTTATATTTTCGGGTTGAAGATTCGAATGTTTTGTAGAATTTCACTTTTTTATATTTTAAATTTAGGAAGTTGTTAGAAAACCGATTTATGAAAAATAGGGTTTTCTAAATTGAAAATTACTCTTTTTGATAAAAAATTGATTTATTCCATTTCTTGTTAAAAATAGTTTTTTAGACTAAAAATTTGATTATTTAGTTAAAAAAATCATATTTTTGGGTAGAAAATTAATACATCTGGCAGAAAATTCAACCCATCTATGAAAAAGAGGGTTTTCTAAATTGAAAATTACTCTTTTTGATAAAAAAATGGATTTATCCCATTTCTTGTTAAAAATAGTTTTTTAGACTAAAAATTTGAATATTTAGTTAAAAATTCATATTTTTTGGTAGAAAATTAATACATCTGGTAGAAAATTCAACCCATATATGAAAAATAGAGTTTTCTAAATTGAAAATTACTCTTTTTGATAAAAAAATGGATTTATTCCATTTCTTGTTAAAAATAGTTTTTCAGACTAAAATTTGAATATTTAGTTAAAAAATCATATTTTTTGGTAGAAAATTAATACATCTGGTAGAAAATTCAACCCATACATGAAAAATAGGGGTTTCTAAATTGAAAATTACTCTTTTTGATAAAAAAAATGGATTTATTCCATTTCTTGTTAAAAATAGTTTTTCAGACTAAAAATTTAAATATTTAGTTAAAAAATCATATTTTTTGGTAGAAAATTAATACATCTGGTAAAAAATGTAACCGATTAATGAAAAATAGGGTTTTCTAAATTGAAAATTACTCTTTTAGATAAAAAATTGATTTATTCCATTTCTTGTTAAAAATAGTTTTTTCGACTAAAAATTTGAATATTTAGTTAAAAATTCTTATTGTTTGGTAGAAAATTAATACACCTGGTTGAAAATTCAACTTTTTGGATGAAAATTTATGTATTTCGCTGAAATTTTCGTCTTTCATGATTAAATTATATTGTATTTTATTCAAAATAGTAGTTTATTGAAAAGTCATTTTTTTAAATTTAAAATTGAATATCTTATTTGAAAGTTGAACCTACTTCTTGAAAATTTATCTTTTTACTTGAAGAATTACAATTGGGGGTAAAACTTAATTTTTTAAACTAAAAATTCAACTTTCTTTAAAATTGAACTTTTTTATTGTAATTTCATATTTTCGCGCTAAAAATTTGACTTTATAGTATAGAAAAATCGTTTTTTTTTGTAATGAAAAATTAATATTTAGGTAGAATATTTAACTATGTTTTAGAAAATTCAAATTTTCTGTACAAGATTTTCTTTGTTAAAAATTAATTTCTTAAAGTAAAAATTTAACTATACCATTTTTAGTTTAAAATTTACTTTTTTGGCATACGAAGGTAACTATTTGGTTCCAAATTTCTGTACTGCTTTGAAAATTAGTCTTTTTGTTAGAAAAATAATCTTCTTGCTTAAAAATGAAATTTTTTTGTTAGAAAATGTATTTTGTTACAAATTTCTTTTTTGCGGTGAGAGCTAATTCTTTTAACATAAAATATAACTATTCAATTTAAAATAAACTTTTTTATCGAAAATTTTTATTTATAGATTAAAAATTTAACTGCTTGTATGGAAAATTAATTATCTTAAATTAAAAATCAATTTTGTCGAAAAAATTGAACTGTTCTATTTTTTGTTAAAACTTGATCTTTTTAGTTCAATAAATTAAGAGTTCTGTTGAGAATGTATGAATTTTTTTTATAAATTATCCTTTTTTGAAACAAAATAATCTTCTTAGTTGCAAATCAAATATTTGCTTAGATGAATTTTGTAAAAAATTTGTGTTTTTAGTGAAAAAATTCTGCTGTTTGAGAATTCGTCTTTTTAGTGGAAAATAAATATTTTTACTTAAAAATTCATCTTTTTGACTTGAAAATTTTACATTTGGAATTAGGTTGTTTTTCTCTATTAACTAAAAACTCTTATTTTCTAAGGATTAAATTATTTTATAGAAATGTCCTCTTTTGTTTGCAATTTAATTGTTTTCTTTTTATTTAAAATGAAAATATTCCCTTGGTTAAATATCACCAATTATATTTTTGTTTGTACGTTTCTCTTTTTTAGTTTAAAATTCTCAACTACTTGTTTTTAAATTAAACTAATTTGTTAATTAATAAGTAATAGTAAGATTTAATGAAACTTTTCTGCAACAAATGTCCGAACGGTAATTTTGCATAACATGTGAATAAATTCACGAAAAAAATGTAGTTTCCAAAAATTAATTAGTGGGGCTAAAATGTACTGTATTTACTTCTTTATTGGTAATTTTAAAATAAGAAGATTAAATTTCTATCAAAGAAGATCAAACTTCCACAAAAATTATATTTAATTAAATTTTCAGTTAAAGAGATTAGTTTTTTACTAAAACGATGAAAATTTATTTAGAGAGGTTATTTTTTAACTAAATATTTTAATTTTGAATTCAAAACATACATTTCCAGCGAACAAATACAATTTTTTTTTAAAATACTTGAATTTTCAAATAAATAAGATAAACATTCAACAAAAAATATAATAGTTAAATGTTCAGTTAGAATAATAAATTGTAAAAAAAGGAATTTTCAACCGAGCAAATTAATTTTTAACCAAAACAGTTCCACTTTCAACTCATATTTTAATTTTTATGAATAAAAGATAAACTTTAAATGCAAACTGTAATAGTTGATATTACAGTTAAAAAATATTCTTATTTTTAACCCAAATTAGGTGTATTAAACCATAGAAGACAAATTGCCAACAAATTAGTGGAACCATCAATCAAAGCAGATTAATTTTCAATTAAACAGTCATGCTAGTAAAGCAACTTATGTAAAAATAGATGACCTTTCTACTACAGAAACGCAAATTTTAACATAACAGTTGCATTTTCAAAAAAAAAAAAGACTTTTCGCAAAATTTTGGACCAGATTAAAATTGCTTGACTTGCTCTAACTCATCCGAAATTCGCGATGAATAGCTAAATATGTTTCATCAGCTTGGTTAGTCGTCCCGAATTTTCGGGACAATCATTAGTGATCCCCTGTTTCAATTTACCTCGAATTTCTTTGATTCTAATAAAATTTTCTTTGACCGCACAGTTGGGTTTAGTTTTACATTTAATTTTTCACACGCTTTTTGCAAAATAGTATAGAAAATAATTTTGGCTCAGACTTAAATATTTTAAAAATATTTATATAATCAAACAGACACATACATTTACAGTTAACTTCTATAAGATTAAAAAGTAAGATGTAAAATATAAAATATAATATTTCTGGTTAATTTTACGATTACTTTTTATCTTTACAGACCGTCTTCTCAGACGCATTACACCAGGCTATAGAAATGTTACGTTCCGAAAACATGAAACAAATATCTGAAGTTGAGAATAGATTAAACTCTGCTATTGCGGTAAGTTTCAAAATGATTTTTAATCACAAAATATTTCTTTGTTATAAAAAATTTAGCAATTAATATAATCGATTTGTTCTTGTTTTTTATTAGGCTGAATTTGAAGCTGCGGAGCGAAAAGGAGTACACTATACAAGTTTATATGCTTGTGGGAATCATTTTCACGATTTCTGGCATAAATACCTTAATCCTGCAACTGTTGAATGCATGCATTGTCGCGAAAAAATCATTAATATGAACAAAGTTCAGGTACATATAAACAATTTGCTTTATCATGATTCGTGATATTATATATTTGATAGGATAATGATGCCCAAAATTCAATTAAAAATTGTCCAAAAATATCCAAAAAGGTATGGAAAATTTCGGTCATTCATGGTATACGTTTTGATAAATTGCCGGAAATTTATAAAATTTTGGGTAATTTATGGTAATAATGCAGGTAATGTATGGTAACTTAAGATAGATTTCCGAAAGTTAAATTAAAAAATGTCTATAAATTTAATCACCGTATCGTAGAACGGGATATAGAATATTTCTTCAGAAGTTGGGGTCCCCAGTCACTTGGATTAAAATATGGTAAATTACTATAAATTACCCCAAATTTAATTAAAAAATTCTGTATACTTCACTCTCTTACTTTAAAATAGTAAACATTTTACTAATTAAATCAGTTTATTAACTTTTGACCAATGAATCAATTATTTCACAATTTTTACTAATGTGAATATTAACAATTTAACTAATTAATCAGTTTATTGAATTTTAACTAACGAATCAGTTATTTCATCTGGTCGTTTCTCGGACATTTGACCTTAATTCTTTACCTTTCCAAGGTCACAAAAACCACAGTTTCATTTTTCGACAAATGCGTAGAACATTGTTTAAATTGAATTTGCTTAAACAAATTATGAAAAAGTGGTTTTTTCTACCAAGACAATTTTTTTTTAGAAAATATAGCTTATTCTAAGAAGAAAAGGTCTGTAGTAACTTTTTTGTAAAATACATATTTCAAAAGTTATGAATTTTTAAAGGTCGAAAATTTGACGTTTTTTACTAACTTTCACTGTTGGTAATTTTTGATCTACTGAACATTTCTGAAAATTTTAAAAACGTATGTATTCTCTAAGACCTACTCTACAAATTGACATGTTTTCCATTACGGCAGGTCTTTGCAAGTTTTACTTTTTGCGATCAAAAATAGGGCTTTTTTACTGCGCGCCTCGCTGCGCGCGCTTCGGTCAACCTTACTATATCGTCATTTTTTATGGTTAATTTTCTATCTTATCTCAAGGTATTGTGAAACTTGCCGGAGATTATATAAATTATTTCAAATATTTATTTACATAAGTACATTTTACAGTAGACTATGTATATTTATTTCTATATTTTTTGTCTTTCTGGCATGCACAAAAAGAAATACGTTAAGCTTTATATTATACACAAGGACACAAAATCGTCTAGAGGTGGTAGTACTCGATGGCAAATTCAAATTTTCAACCATTCACGGTTTCATGAACTTCGAAAAACAATTATTATCTTTACGCAGTTAATGAATAAAATAATTATAATAAATATTATGATTATTATATAAATATTATAATAATTGCATTAATTATTATAGTAATTATAATAATAACGATATTAATAGTTGAGTTAACTGTTGTGAATTACTTTACAGTCATCAAGACAACATTGCAATAAAAAAATGATCGATGTCTTTCGAAAAGCATACTAGAAAAGGCCTTATTGTTAATCGCAAAAAGTACAACTTGAAAAGACCTGCTGTCATAGTAAACAATGTCAATTGATAGAGTAAGTTTTAGAGAATACATACGTTTTTGAAATTTTCAGAAATGTTCGGTAGATCAAAAATTATCAACAGTGAAAGTTAGTAAAAAACGTCAAATTTTCGACCTTTAAAAATTCATAACTTTTGAAATATGCATTTTACAGAAAGTTACTTGAGACCTTTTCTTCTTAAAATAAGCCATATTTTCTAAAAAAAATTGTCCGGATAGAAAAAACTACTTTTTTATAATTTGTGTAAACAAATGCAATTTAAACAACGTTCTACGCATTTTTCGAAAAAATAAGTTGTGGATTCGGATTCAGGGGCTCAAAATACATAAAAATAAAGGGAATAAGATTTCTCATTTAAGAAAAGGGTCTTACCTCCATTTGACCTAGAAAATTGGCCTCAATATATATATATAATTCAGTAAATACGGAGTGAAATTTCACCCTACATGAGTGACTTCCTGTCACTCATAATTTGAAATTTCCAAAAGCTTCACATGCTTGTTTTCAAGGAGAGTAGGACGAAAAGTGTAGTGTGTATCAAGGGCATAAGGTTATTTTGCCTCGTGTGACTACCGCCCTCGCCTTGCTCGTGCGGCAAGTACACGCTACTCTAAACAGCCTTCTTTACTCCCTCGATACACCATATACTATTTTGTAAAGTAAAGAAATTTAATTCAGCAGGACAAGTGAAAGATTTAAAAACAACAATCGTTTAAATGTCAGAGCATTTCTATAACTTTAAACTGTCAAGTAGAATAAATTTGAAATTTTCTCGATTTTAATTTGAAATTGTTTTATTTCGTTTATAAAAGATTCTCGGTTCAAGGTCAATATATATATATATATATATATATATATTATATATAAATGTTTTAAATTTGAGAAATGGCTGCTTATTTCAACTTTCATTATTCTTATGATTTGTAACATAAAGATGTATTTTTTATTATTCATCATAAGACGTATTAAAAAAAATATTTGTTAAATGAAAATTTCAATAAATTTTTAGATTTTTTTTAAACAAATACGTAAATTCAATATTTAAAAAAAACGTTTGTTTTTCTCTAAAGTGTTGGTAAAAGATACTTTACAATGCACCCTAAAAACCCTGTAAATACAAAAATGGGATTTCTCTTAGTTTTCGAGACTTAATTAAAAATAAATTTGAATTTTTTTCTATATTTTAATTGCTTGAATACATATCAAAATTGTTTGTTTTAAATATCAGAACCAGAAGAAGTTAATATAAATTATTTGAAAAATAAATTATTTTTGTTTTTAATGTTCACTTAGAATAGAATTAGGAAGTCGCGGTTTTCCAAATAATTCAAATTATTTTTAACGTTTCAATTAGAGTGATATTAAGTTAATAAAAATAATTGTTACCAAAGTTTTGTATTATTTTCAGGAAAATTACCTTTGAGTAATGCTACAAAGTTGTGGGTGTTTGAAAATGACTGCGAAATAACACACCTTATCGCCTAAAATAATTAAATAAAAAATAATTAAATTTTTACATAATAGTTGCATTTTTAACTAAAAAGATAACTTCTCCAGAAAAAGTGTAATCGTTTATATTTCAATCAAAAAAGATTAAATTTATAAAAAAACTAATTTGGAAACCAAAAAGATAAATTTTCAACAAATAGAGATTTTGGACTCAAGAAAGAAATAAGAGTTTATCTAGATTTTTTAAACCTCAAGCGAAACGACGAATCTTTGTAAAAAAATTAGAATTTCAATGCAAGAATATGACTTTTCAGAAATAATTAATTTTCCAAAAAACTTATGCATTTATAGGCTTTTCCACTAAACAGTTAAATTTTCAACTAAAGACATAAGTTTTTAATATAAAGAAAATTTAAAAACGTTGTTTAAATTTTACCTAAGTTGTTTAATTTTCAATAAAATAGTTAAACTTTAAACTGAAAATATAAGTCTTCAAAAATAATTGATTTCTTTAAAAAGTCATTGAACCAAATCTTTAAAAAAAGATTTTTGATTAAATTTAATATTAATATTTATTATTTTTAATTTTTTTATTTTTTATCATTATTATTTAATTATATTTATTATTA
>JAAAKG020128240.1:0-14797 GCA_010014905.2 Druon quercuslanigerum
CTCACACTACTCCTCTCCCTACCGAGTGAGTCACGCCTACCCCGAAAGGGAAACGGCTTAATGGTGTAATAATAATAGTAACCACATTCCATTTCTCTCTGTGTAAAAGCCGATAAAGGCAATACCACTGTAGCAGCTAATATAAAAGATTACATCAGAGATGTTGAAAATATTTTGAGTAATGGATCTTTATATAAAAAAGTTCAAACAAGATTGGTTCCTACAATAGAAGAAAAATTCAATGAGCTTGTTACTAGGTGGCACAATAAATCTTATATTAACGATCAAAGCTTTTACTGATTCAAATCTAGAGGTTCGACTGTAGCTAAAGCTTTTACTCTTCCAAAAGTTCATAAACCTAATTTAAAATGGAGAATAATAGTGTCATTCATTGGTTCTCCACCATACAAATTATCGTCATATTTAGCCAAAATTCTTAAACAAGGTCAAGGTACTACAGATTCATTTATAAAAGATAGTGGGAATTTTCAAGAAAAAATAAAACACGTAAAAATTCCTTCTTCTCATTCCCTGGTGTCTCTGGATGTGGTGTCCATGTTTGACAATATACCTCTAGATTTGGAAATGGAATGTGTAGAAGAAAAATTAAATCTATATATAAATGTAACCAAATTCTCAAAAAACGAAACACTTATCGTGGTTAGAACAGTTTTCAACAACACAGTTTTTTCTTTTAATAAATGCTATTACAAATAAACATCAGGCTGCCCAATGGGGTTTCCATTATCTCCAGTCATATCGAATATCGTATTAGAAGACATAGAATCTAGAGCGTTGTCACTTGTAAAATTTAAGCCACTGTTTTTTAAACGTTATGTAGATGATGTTTTTGCTATAATTCCTACTGAAAAAATTCAAGAATTTGTTAACGTTTTTAACAGCGTAGATGAATCGGTCCAATTTACTTACGAGATTGAGGAAAACAACATTCTAAACTACCTTGATTTGTCAGTGATACAAAAAGATGATGGACTAATTCTTACAAACTGGTATAAAAAACCAACCTTTTCTGGTCAGTATTTAAATTGCAACTTACACCATTCTTTTGAACAAAAAATAGGGCTAAGAAAAAATTAAATTGACAGAGGAATAAAACTTAGTGATGTTCAGTTCAGAAAAGACAATATTAAACAGATCAAAGAAACTTTAATTATAGACAATTATCCATTACCCCTTATAAATAGTATAATTATATACATATATATATATATATATATTTTAACAATAATAATAAATTAGAGAATTTGCACAACAAAAAAAAAAAAGATCTAGAGTCAATAGAAAATTTATCGGGTGTTAAGTACCCATAAAATGTCAAAAGTGTTCTAAGATTTACATAGGTGAAAGTAGCAGAAGCCTTAAAACACGGATAACTGAACACAAAAGGAATTGTAGAATCGGTAATAACAACACGAGCTTATCTCAACATGCTTGGTCCTTTGATCTAATTTCGATTTTGATTTTAAAAAAATAAGAATTTTAGCAAATGAAATTATCACATATAAAAGAAAGATTATAGAATCCATCTTCATTAAAAAGTACAATAATTTGTTCGTTAATCTACAAACGGAAAGAATGCACATTGATGATGTTTATCAGTGCTTATTTAATTTTTTTTTCAAATTCAAACATTTTGGCGCGTTGCTGTGACTTTAGTTATAATGAATACAATTGCTCAATATCTAATTATATCATCAAATTTGACGTCATATCACCTTGTCTGTGCTAAGTATGTTTTCTCTAAATGTCGTCCTGGTTCAGTTCACAATATTGTACTGTTATAATTTTTCTTTCTCCAATATTAATGACTCAAAACATTTTTAGACGCGCAGTATCCTGTTTAAAGAGGAAGACTACATAAGTGTTTAATAATGTATAAACAACACAACAAAATATTTTTAAATAGTTCTGTTTTAAAACTGGTTTTTATTAATAATTTATAATGATTTAATAAGTAATTTATTTTATGTGAAAGTGTATTATTAAATGTAAAAATTGAATTTTATCAAAAACGTATGTTTTTACTGACACTTTTGTAATGATGTTATTATCTTGAAGAAGATCGAAAGACAGGTCGAAATATCGATTTATTTATTTAATGACTTGAATAAACATATATACATATATTGAACGTATGACCAAAATAATTTCCTAATCTCTATGAAGGAGATATTTTCAAATCAATATAAAGTTCTAAGAAAGGTTAAAAATTTAAGACTTCTGTCTGGAATTTTTGAAATCATAATTTCTATGGCTTCTTATGTCCCTTCTAACTAGGGTATCATTCGTACATTCTAACCCTTCTTCCCGCGGTCTGCCTCTGGGCAAGCTGCCATTTACTTTAACTTGATACACTTGTTTCATTAGTCGTTCATTCTTCATTCTCCCAACATGGCCGAACCATCTTAACCGATTTCTTTCCCATGTGTCAACTAGCGTCTCTACCGCACGACATTCTTTGATAATTATCTCGTTGCTCACTTTATCCATCAGAGTTTTTATGCATATTATGCGCAAGAATCTCATGTCAATCGCATTAATTTTACTCTTATCTTTTTCTTGATAGGTCCATGTCTCGCTGCCGTATAGTAGAGTCGGTACAAATATAGAATTATGTATTGCCATTTTAGCCTTATTTGATATATTCTTACTTCTGATAAAGTGGCGTGCTCTACCAATAACCTACTTACCTTCGTTTATGCGTTTATCTAACTCCTCATCTATCTTTCCGTCCCTAGTAAATAAGCTACGAAGGTATAGAAATTTATCAACTTGTTCAATTCCTTCATCATTTAATATACTCTTTCCTTCGAACACCATATTTTTTGTTTTATTTACATTCAGTTTAGTAAACATTCTTTACAAGTATTCGATTGACTCTGTCATAACAACATTATCATCTGCGAAGGCTAACGCACGTGCCCTTACTGTTTCGAGATCCACACCTTCTTTGTCGAAGAGAGTCATTCTTAAACACTTGTCCATAAATAATATAAATAGCCATGAAAACATAGCGCATCCTTGTCTAACTCCTTGCATAATATCGAACCAGTCACTCAATTTCCCATTTACCCTTACCCTCGCTTTGCCACCCGTATATATTGTTCTGATAGCTTGTTTACTTCTATCAACCCTGCCGAAAGCTTTATCTAGGTCATTAATAGCTATATTAGTTCTTCAAAGAATTAATATATATATATATATATATATATATATTATGTATTATTATTGCTACAAAATAACATTCACACATAAAAGTAATACGCTAAGGTAGGGGCTCTCCATAAACTATAATATTAATTGAAGGGCGCACGAACTTAGCATTATTTTGGGTAGAAATTCTACTATTTGTTTTGGTGAAAATTATTCTGTTTTTGTTGAGAATTTAAGTATTATTTTGAAAATTCGTATTTTTTAAGAAAAAAATCGACCACCTACTCAGATTAAAGTTTAACTACTTCTTGAATAGTTGCTACAACTGAAGTATCATTTGAGTTTAAAATTGATCCGTTTTGTAGCAAATTCGTATATTTTGCCTTAAAAATTCAACAATTTTGTTGAAAATTTAAGTATTTGGTTAAAAATTATTTGTTTTGTTGAAAATTTATGATATTTTTGCTTGTGAATTCAACTATTTAGTTTAAATTCTCTTTTTTTTAACTAAAAATGTTGTCTCTTCCATTTTTTATTTTTAAAAAACCTTTTCTAGTTATACATTCAACTATTTGGTTTTAAATTCATCTTATCTTGATAGAAAATTAATATATATGTTTGAGGATTTAACTGCATATTTTGTTAAACATTTGTTTTTTTGGTAAAAAATTCCTCAATTATCGTAGAATTTTTCTGGGCTGCTGATAAATAACTTTTTCTGAATCCATTTTTTCAGTTTAAAAATGCAATTGTACACTCAAAATTTCATATTTACAACTTAAAAATTCAACTGTTTTTGTCTCATTTGGTTAAAAATGAACTTTTCTATGTTGAAAATTCAACTGTTTTGCTGAAGTAATCTCTTTTGGAAATTCATATTTTTGCTTGTAAATTTAATTATTTGGTTGAAAATTCGTCTTTTCTGGTGTAATTCAACATGTTGGAAATTCGTTGTTTTTTAAATTCATTTTTTCTACTGAAAGTTTTCACTATTGAATTTGGTTAAAAATTGTCTTTTGGTAGAAAATTCATCTTTCTGGATTGAAAATGAACATTTTTGAAGAATTCAACTTCTTGTATTAAAAATTCAGCTGTCTTCCAAAAACTTTGAATATTCTTTATTTAAAATCTTTCATTATTTGGTTGCAATCTTTTTGGTTAAAGATTCATATTTCTAAGTTGAAAACTCATCCTTTTTGGTTAAAAATTAGACTTTTCAACTATTTCGTTTAAAATTGTTGTATTTTTTATTGAAAATCAACTGCTTGATTTAAAGTATAACTAATTTTTTAAAAATTCCACAATTCATTCATCCATTTATTTAAAAATTTACCTGTTTTGTAGAAAAAACGTGTGTTTGCCTTGAAAATTCAACATTTTTCAGTACATTGAATAGGTTGAATATTGATTTTGTTTCAAAATTATTTTTTTTAAACTGAACATTTTTAAAATTCCATTTTTAGTTAAAAAAAATGTAAGTGAAAAAATTAACTATTTAGTTCAAAATTCATATTTCTTGATTGAAAATTCATCTGTATGGTTTAGGATCCAACTATTTTATTAAAAACTTGATTTTTTGGTAGAAAATTCATCTTTCTGGGCTGAAAATTCAAAAACCTTTTAACAATTTTGCCTTTTTGGCTTGCAAATTCAGCATTTTTGGTTAAGAAATTATTTTTCTATTTTTGAGAGTTTGTATTTTTTTGCTTAAAAACTCATCTATTTTGATAGAAAATCTTTTCCGATTGAAAATTCAAATATTTTGTTGAAAATGTAATATATTTTGACATGACGTGGAACGGCGTAGAATGGAGGAGTCAATATGAGCTATTTACATAAAATATGTATGCTATACAAAAGTTTCAATTTTGTTTACACTCTTTGATACTGATTTTTTCAAGGTTCCTACTTCAAAATATCCAAATAAGTAATTTTATTTGATGACAAAATTTATTTCTAAATGTTTCTAAAGATTATGGACAAAAGAGAAAATTTTAATTGTAAATAATTGCTTAATATTGGGAAATAAATCCGTTCTTAAAATGTTCTTACTCTACTATAATTTTTAAACTTCTGTACAACTCTAAAGAGATGTGAAAAAGGAAATTATGGTACCCGTAAAAAATAGCCCTCACTGGAAATGAGATAAGATAAGATAAGATTTCAGGATGTGTCAAAAGAGAATCTGGGAGATTTAACATTTTTTAGGAAAATTGAAGTCTTTCGAAAAGATTAGACAATAATATAAATTTAAGGAAATTTCAAAATATTTTAAATAATTTTCTAAAAATTTCCAAAAAAAATGAAGAACATTATTTCAAAGCAAAATTTTTGAATTTCGCAAGATTATAAAATTCTAGAAACAATTTCAAGTAAATTTGAGATATATTTAGATGTTTTGAATGATTAAAAATATTCTTTAACTTACATTTTCTTTTAATTCGAAAACATATTGTAGATTTTTGAAGATTGTAAACAGAAAATTTAGAAGTTTTTTATGAATTTTGGAAGGTTTCAAAAGAATATATTTTTTTGAAAATTCAGCTACTTGGTTAAAAGTTGAACTAATTTGTTAAAATTTATTGTTTGTTTAAAGAATTATTGTTTTATTTGAAAATTCATCTCTTTTGGTAGAAATTTCATCATTTTTGGTTAAAAATGAACTGCTTAGTTTAAAATTCATTTTTTTCGGTAGACGATTCAATTTTTTAAATAAAAAATTTTTTTGTTATAATTCAACTTCTTTTGTTTTAGAATTAAAATCAGTCATAGTTGAAATATCAGCTATTACAATTTTCGTTGAGAATTATTATTTTTATGTTAAAAATTCAACTACACTTGGTAGAATATTGAACTGGTCTGTTCAAAATTAATTTTTTGGTTGAAGATTCATTTCTTCGGTTAAAAATTTAACAATATTGTTGAAAGTTTGTTTTTTCAGTGAAATTTTTTTTTTTTTAAATAGAAAATGTAATTATTCTATTTTGGTTGAAAATTGAACTTTTGTGTTAAAAACTAATGTTTTAAACTAAAAATTAACCTATTTCATTTTTTATTTATCTATTTTTCGAAATTTTCTCTTTTTGGCAGAAAATTAATCAGTTTAGAATGAGGCTTTAACTATATTGTTGAACATTCTTTTTTTAAATTAAATTAAAATATTTTTAATTTTAAATAAAAGTGTCTTTTGGTTGAAATGCAAAATATAACATATAAAGGTTTTGTCTAAAATTCGTCTTTTAGGCTTGAAAATTAAACTATTCGGTTAAAAACGAAATTTATTTAATTGAAAATCTAATGTTCTTATACAAAGTGTCTATATTTGTTTAAAAAATTAATTTCTTTCGGTAAAAATTGTATCTTCTTTGGTAAAAAAAAGCAACTGCAGTCAAACCTGGAAAGAACCTTTCATTAGAACACAATCGGATCGTCTCTGTCTATCTGACATGGTAGAGAGAGTGGTCCCAACCTCCAGCTGTCAAGTGTTGACGTGAGAATGGTGAAAACTGTGTTTTTCTAATATCTAATATTTATAAAAGTAAGTTATTATCTGTGAAGTAACTTCTTTGTCTGTCTGGTTATGAAACTGTGCAATGCACATTATACACTATATACATAAAAGTACGTGCTGCCCACTTGAAGTGTTGACATGCGGTGTTTTGGTGAAAATATTCATGTGTTTTTGGATACTGATGTTTTCCAATAGTTTCAGCAAGCGACTCAGAGGTGATTAAGTATATGGGCCAATTATTCAAGAAAAATCTCTCGCTTTAAACGAGATGCCTAACGGCCCGCAAACGTTTCAAATACGTAAGCAGGAAAAACAAATGTATTTTAACGTGTAACAGGAAACTTTCTTTCTCATTTTCGTTAAATATTTAGTTTGCTCTTATATCTCTATTATAAAAACCATTTTTTAAATATTTTTTACCACGCAGTAAAATCCACTGGAAACGGTTCAAACGCCCCTGACTGAGAGCCTGGATTTTATGTTACCGTGAGTCTCAAAATGAACATTAAATCCAAGTTTGGCTGTATTTGGTTCGAAATTCTTGTACTTTCGTCTTTTGATAGCATATTAGTTTTTGGTCAAAAAATTCACCTTGTCAGTTGAAAAATCAACTTTTTTTATAGGTAAGTCACCTCTTTAGTTGAAAATGTAATAGTTTGGTAAAAACATTGCCTTTGTGGCTTAAAAATTCATTAGTTTGGTTGCTATTTTTGTTCTTTCTTTACTAGGAAATCTTCCTTTGCTGAAAATTCAACTCTCATTTAAAATTAACCTGATTTGGTTGGGGATTCAAATATTTTTTTGAAACTTATTCTTTTTTGGTTGAATTGAAGTACTTGAAAATTCATTACTTTTTTACATTCTCATCATTTATGATTAAGAAAGTATTAGAATTGTCGGAAATTTAAAACCACCATGTTTCAACGGATCTCCACGTTTCGTCACCCCTTGAATCCGGAAATCAAGTTTTTACGATGGCGTCTGTCTGTCCGGCCGTCCGTAAACACAATAACTCTCGAAAAAATGAACGGATCAAATCCATCTTTGGTACACTTTTTTTAGGTCCCAAAAGAAGTGACGAGGTCGTTATCCAGCCATTTTTGATAAAAATTCAAAAAGTGAGCGCATTTTGAAAATTTTTGAGACCACTTATTTCTGAATTTGAAAATTATATGTACGGATATTTATAGTATTAGAAAGAATTAACAATTTATTCCAGTGATCGTTTTTATAAAAAAAAATATTCTCAGAGTGATAGAATTTTCAAAATTTTTTTAATCAATCGAAAATCAAAATTTTAAGCCAAAAAATGCAGAATATGAAAAAAAGTCAAGAGAAGAAAAACATTTCTGTTTGATAGCTCTTCATGATAATCGTAACAACTTTTTGGATTTTTTCGAAAAATCGAAAATTCTAATTTTGATCGCAAAAAATTAATGAAAAATTCAATTTTTTGGTAAAAATAGGCAGGGTACGAAAAAAGATGAAATGACAAAAATTGTGATAGCAAAAAAGTTCTACAAATTCGTTATTAATCACTTCTTGACAGGAAGTGTACTTTTTGTTTTATTCGTGAAAAATAACATTGAAAATTAAAAAAATTAAAAAGTTGTGGAAAAGCGACAGAAGTTGCGAAAAAAAGATTTAATAAAAATTGTTTGCCCGAAAAAGAGCTACAAATTTGTTATGAATCACTTTTTGATAGAATACGTACACTTAGAAAATGGTTAGTTGGGTCAACTATTCAGCTTGTAAGATATGACACAGCTATTTTGTTAGCTGGGACAACCATTTAATTAGCTGCTGTTACTAACTGAATAGTCGCTGCAACTAATGGAATTGCTGTACCAACTAATAAAATAGAAATATCAACTACTAAAGTAGCAGTACCATATCTTACTAACTAAATTCTTAGCTCAACTAATCTTTTTTTTTAGTTTAGTTCTGGTTTTAATCATAAAAATGGCATTAAAAATAAAAATGAAAAATTTGTGGAAAAAAGACAAAAGGTATGAAAACAAATTGATAGAAAAAGTTATTCGCTCAAAAAAAGAAAGACGCATTTGTAATCATTTATTACATTACATTACAAGCTCAAAATTGCAAGCGAAGCGATCCGCGCGCATAGCGCGCAATGAGAATATGCCCGCGAGACAGGCAGATTTTTGCTTTAAAATTCAGTTTTTAAACTGAGAACTTAACCAGGTAAGTTTTGGTTAAAACCCTCTTTTTTTAGTTCAGAATTCATCTCTTTTATTGAAAACTCATGCATTTTGTTGAACATTAGTCCATTTTTATCAAATTATCTTTCTTGTAGAAAATTTATCTTTTTTGATTGAAAATTCATATTTATTTGTGGAAAAGTAACTTTTTTCTTGGAATTTCAATTATTTTTCAAAAAATTTGTTTTTTTGGCTTGAAATTGCAACTACTTTTGGTTAAAATTTGTTGAATCTGTTTTGATAAAAATATCAACTTATGTGTCAAATTTTCGCTGAGTTTCGTAAAAAATGAACGTTTTTATTAAAATTTTTATTAGACCAACTAAAATCTTCAAAAATCTTTTTTAATTTTCTGAATAATTTTAGGAAAAGTTTATTCATCTTCAACCTTAAAAACAAAAAAACAAATTAATGTTCATCCGAAATTTTTAGTTTGTATTAAATACTATTTTTCTCTTCAAACCAAAATATTGAAAGATGATTGATGATGTTCACGCATAAAAATTGTAATTATAATTGCAAAAATATCAATTGTTTTGTTACTTCAATCGTATAGTAAAGTTAATTATCAAACGATTTGGTATGATATAGTTTGTAATTATATATCTGATGTATAGCACAGAAGTTCTATTCAATCATGAAAATCCAATTAAGTTGTGTCTTTGCTGGAGCAGCGATCCCATTCGTCGACGCAACAAGTACGACGCCGTAGGGATTTACGATCAAATCACCCAAATCAACTTTGCAATAAATGCAGAAAAAGATTTATTTTTTTAATTTTATCTTTCCTAATTTAAAATTCTCGAAAAGGTCTGTAAATAGAAAAAACGCCCTTTATTTAGGTACTTTTCTATTAGCTAATGCACCTAGTATTGATCACTTCTATAAATGCTGGAAATGCCAGTAGGAAAGGAAATTATCTTACAAATTACATATTACACTTAAAGCGAAAAAATTCTTATTATTATTTTTCCATTCAACTCTTTTTTCACAACTAAAAATACTTTTCTCAAACATAACACTTTAAATTAAAAAAAAATTAAAAACTTAAATATTTATCATAATATATAAAGAACACAATCGTGATCACTTTTTTAATTTCACAAAAATAGTTTTTGTGAACTAAAATAGATAAAAACATGAAAACGGAGGTAACAGATGGTGACCTACAAGGTGTCGACCCAAAGTTCAAAGGATCAAATTTCGAAGTTGAACTTCCAGGGAAGATATTGATTAATGCAGAATAACGTAGTCTTTGAGGATTTAATGTAAATTTTTGAGATAAAAGGAATTTTAAAATTAAGTCACATTTCCCGCACAGATAATAGGTTTCAGGTTCACACATAAGGAGCGAAAAAAAAATAATGTTGAAAGTGTGTGGAACTTACGTGGTTTTAAGTATTGATGCGTTTGGTAAGCAGGTTGTTCCTTCTGAGAAGCAGTTTTCCGGACTTCGCTTTTTTTTGTACTTTTCGCGTGACAATTTCCTACGGTCATGCAATCCGTTCTGCCTCCCCCAACACCTTTTGCGGCAATTTATATAGGGGTTCGTCAATCGATAAACTCGCGCATGCCGCTCTTTCGGATCCAGCAACAAGTAAAGCATGGGGTGTGCCTGATGAAAAGCTTATGTACTTAGCAGAATCTCCTCAGAACGATGAAATGCTTTTCTCACCATTTGTGGAAAGAACCTACATTTGCAATACTGATCATCGGCACATCTTTATCAGGGAAAAATGGCCTTAGAATGAGAGGAGGGAAAGAGACATCACTGCCCAAGATACTATCAAGACAGGGGTGATTTTTTAGTACAAAAGGAAAATAAATTCTTTTAAATAGAATTATGCAGGGTAGCTACTGACCAGGAAAACAGGGAAACAGCCAGGAATTTTAAACTCCGGGAAAAAGTTGGTAATTTTTCTTCATACCGGGCATTATTCAGATTTAAAGCTTGTATTGATGGATCGTTTTCATTTTAAAGGTACTTTAATATTTGAAGTATTCATCAACACAAGCTTTAAATCTGAAAAACTTCCTTTTCTAGGGTGGCTACTGACCTGGAAAACCGGGAGTCAGTCCGAAAGTTTAAGCGCTGGGAAAAAGTGGAGAATTTTTTAGATTAAAAGCTTGTGTTGATGGATCGCTCAAACCTTAAAGTTTCTTTAATATTTAGGACCGTAAATTTCGTTTAACAGGGTGGCCGTAGACCTGAAAAACCAGGAATAAGCCTGAAATTATCAGCACCGGGAGAAGCCGGAAATTTGTTTAAAAACCGGGAATTTTTCAGATTCAAGGTTTTTGTTGGTGGATCGTTCAAATATGAAACTTGATTTTATATTTATAAAGGAAATATTAATTTTTCAGGGTGGCGACTGAGCGGAAAACTCGAAAAACGGCATGGAATTTTGAACACCGGGAAAAACGCAGGCATTATTTTTAATCGAGAATTTTTCAGATTTAAAGCTTGTGTTGATAGGTCGTTCAAACATTACAGTTTCTTTTATATTTAGGAAAATAAACCTTTTAGGAAAAAGCCGGAAATTTGTTTAAAAACCGGGAATTTTTCAAATTTAAAGCTTCTGTTAATGGATCATTCAATGACTAAAGTTTTTTTCATATTTAGGAACATGAACCTCTTTTTTCATGGTGGACTTTGACATGGAAACCCGGGAATCAGCCTGAAATTTTGAGTACTGGGAAAAAGTCAAATATTTTTTTAAAAGCCGGGAATTTTTCAGGTTTAAAGCTTATGTTGATGAATCGTTCAAACATTTAAGTTCATTTCATATTTAGTGACGTAATCCTCCTGTTGAACGGTGGTCATTGACATAGAAAAACAGGAATCAGCCTAAAATTTTGAGCATCGGGAAAAGCCGGAAATTTGGTTCAAACTCGGAATTTTTTCTGATATAAAGCTTATGTTGTTGAATTTTTTGAACATAAAAGTTACTTCAATATTTATCAATAAAATCTTAATTTTTCAGGGTGGTGGCTGATCGGCAAATTCGGGAAACCGCATGGAATTTTGAGCACCGGGAAAAAGTCAAACATTTTTTTAAAAGCCGGGAACTTTTCAGATTTAAAGCTTATGTTGATGGATCGTTGAAACATTAAACTTAGTTTAATATTTATCAATGAAATCTTAATATTTCAGGGTGGTGGCTGATCGGAAGAGTCGAGAAATCGCATGGAATTTTGAGCAACAGGAAAAAGCCGGAAATTTGTTTGAAACCTAGAAATTTTTCAGATTTAAAGCTTATGTTGATGGATCGTTTAAACATTAAAGTTACTTTAATATTTACCAATGAAATATTAATTTTTCAAGGTGGTGGCTGATCGGAAAATTTGGGATACCGCATAGAATTTTGAGAACCGGGAATAAGTCAAACATTTTTTTGAAAACCGGTAATTTTTCAGAAATAAAGCTTTTGTTGATATATCATTAAACTATTAAAGTTCCTTTTATATTTATATTTATTATATTTTATTATTTTTATTTTTATTATATTTAAGAACGCAAAGTTAATTTTTCAGAGTAGCGACTGTCCGGGAAAATCGGAAAACCGCCCGGATTTTTTAACACTGCGAAAAAGCCTAAGATTTTTTTGAAAAACTAAAATTTTCAAATTTAAAACTTGTGTTGTTGGATAGATCTCAGACTAAAGTTCTTTTAATATTTAGGAACATAAACCTTTTTTTTCAAGGTGAACTTTGACCTAGATTAACCGGGAATCAGTATGAAATTTTAAGAACCATGAAAAAGTCAGGCATTTTTTTTAAACCGGGAATTTTTAAGATTGAAACCTTGTGTTGATGGGTCGTTCAAACATTAAAGTTCCTTTCATATTTAGTGACGTAAATCTCCTGTTTGACTGTGTTCATTGACCTGGAAAAGCAGGAATCAGCCTAAAATTTTGAGCATCGGGAAAAAGCCGGAAATTTGTTTGAAACCCAGAAATTTTTATATTTAAAGCTTATGTTGATGGATCGTTTAAACATTAAAGTTACTTTAATATTTATCAATGAAAGCTTAATTTTTCAGGGTATTGGCTGATCAGAAAAATCGGGAAACCGCATGGAATTTTGAGCAACGGGAAAAAGCCAGACATTTTTTTAAAAGCCGGGAACTTTTCAGATTTAAAGCTTGTGTTGATGGATCGTTTAAACATTAAAGTTACTTTAAAATTTATCAATGTAATCTTAATTTTTCAGGGTATTGGCTGATCGGAAAAATCGGGAAACCGCATGGAATTTTGAGCACCGGGAAGAAGCCAGACATTTTTTTAAAAGCCGGGAACTTTTCAGATTTAAAGCTTGTGTTGATGGATAGTTTAAACATTAAAGTTACTTTAGTATTTATGAAAAAATTATTAATTTTTCAATGTGGCCGCTGATCGGAAAATTCGGGAAACTGCATGGAATTTTGAGCACCGGGAAAAGCCAGGAATTTTCACGGAAAAAAGTATACTGTAAGATGTACAATTTCGAATATACAAGGGTCCAGATTATTTTTCGTTAGGCATAAAATCTAATGCAGAATAATACTCCCAAAATGATATTAATTTAAAAAATCCAATAATATTAGATAGTTTCAAAATGAATATTTGTAATATCTTTAAATTCGAATTAGTTAAAAAAAATTATTGAAAGAAAAATTAGTCAGTCCCTATCACATTACTTTGTCTAATTTTTTGTCTAATTCTAATTGATTTTTTTTAATTATATGAAAAGTATTTTAGAATAAATAAGGTAAGCGGAAAGGAATTTTTAGAAAGGAAATTGAATCTCATTTTAAAATATTTTATTTTTTAACAGATATAGCTAAAACAAAATAAGAAATTTTTAAACATTGTAATAACTCACAAAACTTTTCGAAATTGGATCATTTCTTAACAAACTTTTTTGGCATTCAACTGTAAATTAAAATTTCAGAAAGCTTAAAACAAAAACTTTTTGTTGCATTTTTATAAATTTTAGAAAAATTGAAAATTAAAGAATATCATGAATGGAGAAAAACGGATAATTTTTGGGATGAAACATTTAAAGTAAATCAACAAACGTGGTATAGCCTCATCTTCAAGCAATATTACAAAAGTTGTATTTAATAAGAGCAAAGTTACGTCCTCGTCAAATTATAATGTCTTTCAAAATTTTTGAATTAAACTATATTTATTTTTAAATATCAGAAAAAAAGATTCTTAGATTCAAAAAAGGTTTCTATTAAGTAAAGAAAAATATTCATCGGCAAATCCGATAAAAAATTACAATACAAGCCGATTAAGTCCTAAAACTTTTTTTATTTCGCGAATTTTTAAGAGTAAAAGAAGACAAAAATAAATGTAATATCTTCTTTTGTAACTAACAAAATAGATTTTTTGGGCTCCAATTCAAGGAAATAAAAGCGAGTTTTCAACTAGAGTTAAATTTTCAAACAAAGAGATCAATCTAAAAAAAAATTTCTTCACAAATTAGTTTAGCTTATAACAAAATGATTGAACTTTCAACCAAAAAAATTAATTTTCTACGAAAAATATTAATGTTCTACCAAAAAATACGAATTTTCAAGAAAATACATTAATTTTTAACAAAATTGTTGAATTTTGAAGCCAATAAGATTAATTCTCTACAAAACCGTTAAATTTATAACCCAAATGTATGATTTTTCAACAAAATATTTACTTTTCAACCAAAAATATGAATTTTGTACAATAATGTGGAATTTTCACCTCAAAAATATCATTTTTTAACGAGAAAGGTTATTTTCTGCCAAATAGCAATTTGGCAAATAAACATAATATAAAACTATAATATATAACATAATATAACATAATATATAATATATAATATATATAATAATCATAATATAACATTATAAACATAATATGTAATA
>JAAAKG020128251.1:0-14797 GCA_010014905.2 Druon quercuslanigerum
GAATAAATTGAATGCAAGCATGAAGAGCATGGGCCTCAAAATTAACGTAAATAAAACAAAAACTATGGTTTTCGAAGAAAAAAGTCAGAAACAATATGCAACATTGTATTAAATGTTGAGAGAATTGAACAAGTTGATAAATTCGTATACCTTGGTAGCTTATTTACTAGGGACGGGGATATAGATGAGGAGATAGATAGACGCATAAAAAAGGTAAGTAGGCTATTGGACGAGCAGGCCCCCTCGTCAGAAGTAAAAATATATCATATAAGGCTAAAATGGCAATACATAATTCTATATTTGTAGCGACTGTATTGTAAGGCAGCGAGACATGGACCTATCATGAAAAAGATAAGAGTAAATTAAACGCGATTGACATGAGATTCTGGCGCATACTATGCTGTAAAACTCTGATGGACAAAGTAAGCAACAAGATAATCCTTAAAGAATGTGATGTGGAAGAGACGCTAGTTGACACATGGGAAAGAAATCGGTTAGGATGGTTCGGGCATGTTGAGAGAAAGAAGGATGAACGACTAACGAAACAACTGTATCAAGGTTAAGTAAATGGCATCGTGCCCAGAGGCAGACCGTTGAACGAATAGTTAGAATGTGTGAATGAAACCCTAGTTAGAAGGAGTATAAGAAGCCATAGAAACATGCACGTTAAAGAAGCTAGAGAAGTATGCCAGGGCAGAAAAGTATGACGGAAAATAGTTAATAAGAAGAGTATCAGTAGAGTGAATGACGCCTGAAACAAAAAACCTTGGATAATATTGGAGATTGATCAGCAGCCTGGGTCGGAGCAGTGTTTCGGCAGTGTCTTTGACTCGTGCTCAAATCTACAGTTTTTGGAATTTCTTTATAAAATTTAGAAAAAATATTCCTTATAGTATCCTTGTTCTGACAATTAGCGATAAAACTTTTCAACTTTATTCATAACAATATAAAAAATTATTTTCAGAGCTATTGCATAATTCGTTTCACAAAATGTTTGAGTGTTTCGTTTGTCGAGGAAAGTTTGATCAAACAAAAACTTGCTGCAAAGAAGTTGTTCAGAAAGATACAAAAAAGTTTTCTGCAAAGGATTTTAAAAAATAAATTAATAGGTAAAAAACTGTGCACGCTAAACTTTGAGCGAGCGACTGATCTTCATGCGTGTATTGTGCCGAGTCGGGACGTCTTTCCCTATACGGCGGTGCAATAAACTCAAAGGTGGATTATCCAAACATTAGATGACCTTCAAACGTCCTTTAGCCTTCTTGATCCCAAAAGAAGCTAAAACATTGCAGTTTTCTGCAAAAACAAAATAGATCATTTCTATTCTGGCTAAGGAAGTGTACACATCGTATACGAATTGCGAGTTTTAGCTTTAGTGAGAACTAAATTTATAGTTTATAATAATAGAATTATTATCTGAACTAATTTTTAAATTACTGTAATGGAAAGTGAATCCCAAGGTTCTTTTAGAGGGAGGAAACGAACAAACGATGAAGAAGCGTGGGCTAGACATGTTAATAAAACATGCCGAAATAGAGTAGGTATAACATTTAGTTGGTTTTTTCTTTCGATAACAGCTTAAAAAAAGAGGTTCTCTTTTTTCTACATTTTGAACTTCTATATAAATATCGTGATAAAAGCGTATTTTATTAAAAATTTAAAGATAAAAAAAGACTGAAGTAATAATACTAAAACATAAAAATTTCATCCTAGGAAGTGACTGAAAGAATTGTTAATTATCGGGTTAAACATCAAATACATTTAATAAATTTCAATAATAATTCTTCAATAAAGATTTTCAAAACAAAATTTTTTAAATACAGGGCAAAGAGTACGTCTTTACTTCTAAGAAACTTGTTTCTGAAAGACATTTTGTACCAGTTCAAAACTGCTTAAGCAGAAATGTTACAAGCATAAAGATCAGTCGCTCGCTCAAAGTTTAGCGTTCACAGTTTTTTACCTAATTATTAATTTGAAAAAAGCCTTTGCAGAAACCTTCTTTGTACCTTTCTGAACAACTTCTCCAGCAAGTTTTTGTTTGCTTAAAATTTCCACGACAAACAAAACACTCAAACGTTTTGTGGAACGAATTATCCAATCGCTAATTGTTATAACAATGATACTATAAGGAATATGTCCTCTGAGTTTTAAAAAGAAATTCCAAAAACTGTGGATTTGAGCACGAGTCAAAGACAAAAATCGAATTAAAAATCGACTTTTGAAAAGATTCGTTTTTTGCAATTCGTTCAAAAACGAAACAAGATACGATTTTCTGGTAAGGAAAAAAAGATGCGAAATGTAATTATCTATGATAATATATGTTTTAAAATTAAAAATTTCCAATTTGAATTTTCAGTCGTCAGGGGCCAACTCCGTCGCGCTAGAAAAATCTACGTCTTGTTCTTGCATGGGGACACTCAATTTCACTTGACAGATGAAAACCAGCACCGGAAACACTAAACCGAAGGCTGAATACATTGAAGACAAAAATGCAAATGAATGTCGCGTGGCACATACATGATTATGGAAAATGACGAGTGTAAATCCCCATTTTCGGTTCGAATTTGGATGTGTCCTTTCACTAGAATGTTTAGGAGAATTTTAGAGAACTTTCAAGCTAATGAAACGTGTTATAAAAAAATTGCACTTACATGGTTATCTCTTGACACTCTTTAACTGTTTCTTGCTGAATTTTAATATTTTTTGTTTGAAAATTCGACTATTTAGTCGATTATACATCTTCATATGTTGGAAGCTCAATTATTTGCTCACAAAAATTAATTATTTTGTTACATATTCAGTTTATTTGTTAAAAATTTATCTACTTTATTTAAGTCCTCTTCTTTCGTTAAAAATTCAATTGTTTTGTTGAAAATTTCTCCTCTTCATTTGAACATTCATCTTTAAGCAAAGTTTTGCTGAGGAAACACGTCGACGATTCCATAAAGAAAAGCAACCCCGCTGGCTTCTTACACTTTTTTCCAATATTAGGAATTGTCTATAAATATGGCACTTTGAATAAAGAGAAAAAGAAGCGAATACTTCTTTCAAATTGTAAATAATTATAAATAGTTTAAATAATTAGCTCTAATAAAAATCATTTTATTATCTTCATTAGAACTGAAGATAGTGCAGTTGTCCATTTATGTACAAGAAAAAAACGAAAAATTTGTTATATTCTGCAAATGTGTTATTGGCAATTTGTTGAGAAATGTTTAATGCACCACCATGTATTTTATCAGACTTTTCCTAGTATTATTTCAATAAAAAAATATGCTCCAAAGTTCACGTTAGTTAATAGCATCTTGACCCTTAAAATGATCCTTCATTCATTGAACTACCATTTTCGCTTTATTTACTTTTTTAACCTGAAAGCCAGAGGATTCGAATATCTTTGCCAATAGTGGTTTATCAAAGTGGTATTTTTTGATAAATTGTTAAATTTGTTTAATTTCTCTTTCTGATTTACAAATTCATCTTTTATAGTAAAAAAGCCATCTTTCTTGGTTGCGAATTCATCTATCTCCTTTTAAAGTTAAGTTTTTTATTGTTAAGAATTCAATAGCTTTGTAAAAAGTTCGTATTTTTGGATCAAACATTCAACTACTTAATTAAGATCTCAAATATTTTGTTGAACATGAGTCTCTTTCTTTTAATTGAATTACTTGGTTCTTAATATAACAAACTTTCAGTAGAAAATTAATATTTTTTCGGTAAAAAACTCAACTACATTTTATTGAAGGCGCAATATATTTCAAACTGAAATCTTAGAAGTTTAAGCGTTTTGTATTGAATTTAACGTAGAATCTGCATTGTTTTATTTAATATAATTCATTCGTCTATTATTCCTTTGCTTTCGTAGAGAATGATCCTATTTTTTATATTTTTAGAGCATTTTGGGCTGTACAATCTGATAATTAATATTTTAATTTTTTTTTGATTCATTACGGAAGCGGGCGGGTGGTCAATAATAGCTTAAAATTGGCAGCATATATTTATGGACGGCCCCTTAGTTAGGCTTTCGATATTTAAAAAGAAATGAATTGTGCAAATTAAATGATCATAAATGCAGCTGCACGTGCGTACTCATGCGAATTTTATTCGCGTGCGTTTGGAAAGCGAATACCTTACATCTACTTAATAATGACTTGGAATGAATAATGATCAATTTTCCTATCCGTGACGGCTCTTTTAATTAACTGGGAAGTTTTTCTCTAGGGTACATGAATTTCACTATTAATAAGCTTCAAGAACGTTATAATAATGCTTGGAACTCTTTTGAAGTTAATAGATACCGCGTGCTTTTCTCTGGTAAACAGCAATTAAGCATAATGAAGCAAGTTCAAGAAGTTTATTATCTCAGAAATCTGACTATATGTTGACAATTTTTTAATTTCAAAATTCAAAAAGGCGGTTTCAACTTTCAGTACGGCTGCGTGGGATACATTTCTTATTACCAGTCAAATTCTCCATCTAAATATTTTAGGGTGGCCTCTAAAAACGAAAACAAGTTTGGCCATTTTCCGATTTCGAAACATTTTTCCAAACAATAAATATTAAGAAATTAAAATTCTCATACCAGAAAAAATGTTCAATTTAAATATGAAATACTTAACTACAAAATCAAAGCATAATTAAAATTAAAATCAAATCATTTTTAATTCATCAATTTATCAAAAAAATGTTATAAGACTATTTTAGAAATTAGGTTTCTTTTTTCTTGCATAAAAAAAGGCTTTGGTTTTTTTCTTAATATACCTTTAGGTGAGAAGCATACTGGGATTCACCACCCGACCCGGTAAAGTCTTACAGACCACCCCTAAAAGCCGTTCTATCCTATTTTTTGAAAGAGATCAAAAGATTTGACAGATTTCCGGAGATTTACAAGAATTTATTTAGATTTTAGCAGACTTAATGTATTGGAAAGGATAAGTGTAGCTTTGAGGAAATTCAGAGAATTTCTAAAGATTTTAATTATTTAATAAAATTTTTCAAGCTTTGAAATGTTTTTAAGAATTTAAAACTATTTAAAAGATTTAGAGGCAGTCCAAGGAATTACATAAAAATTAATTAAGAAACTTAATAATATTTCTAAGATCTTAAGAAATTTTAAGAGATTTAAACAAACGTATGGGATTGCAGAGCATTTCCACGGCCAATTTTAAACGAATATCAATAAATAAAAAGAAATTCTGAATATTTTACGAGATAACGGACCGTATTATAGAACTGTTTTCAGAGTAATGAAAAAAATATCGTCGATTACAAATGCCTTAGAAAACTACTCAAAATAATCCAAGTATATTTTTACAGGCCAATATCTCTAGTATCAAAAACTACTCGCCAAATGTTTATTCGTGATAATTAAATAAAAATAAAATCTCTATGATGGAACACCCTTTCCTCACTACGCCCCTGTGTTCCACAGGAAATATCTCTTGTTTGGAACGGGCACCTCTGATGCTGTGAAGCTTGGATCCAAGTGTAAAAATGTATTGAAAGCATTATTAGGTATTAAATAGTTATGTATTTATTAAATTAACATGAACATTTCGAAAATATAATAGGCTTAATATTTATTTATAAAACCAACCGTTCAAAAATTATATGAAATTGAGAAATTCCTCTAGGTTTAACATTTAAAAGATAAATATCAATAACATAATATCAGAGTTAATGAAATAAGTACATAATCCCTTGTTACTTTCATTCTTAGAAATTTTATTTGTTTATTTTTTATATGTAATAAATACAACAGAATTAAAAAATGTAACACATTATAAGTATTCAAACGTATGATTTGTGTTTATGATAAATGTGTATTTCAGTAAGAAAACTTAGTTTCCCACTAAATAAGAAAAACAAATTTTCAACCAAAATGATGAATCTTCAACTGAAATAGATCTATTTTAACCAAAAAGATTAATGTTTAACCCAGTAGATTAATCTTCACGAAAAAAATATGAACTTTCGACTAATAAAAGTAAATTGACAATCAAACCTTTTTTTCAGTTAAGAAAATTAATTTTATTCCAAAGAGATGAATTTTTTCGTGAAATTATGGAGTATTCAATTGTATTAATTACATTTTCAGTCAAAAAATAATAATTCGAAAAAACAATTTTTAAACAATTTATTAACACTAAATAAATGTTCAAAAAATAGTTACACATTCAAAGAAAGTGAAAAATTTTCAACTAAAAATAATGAATCTTTGACTTCAATAGTAAAATTTTTAACCTAAAACATGAATTTGCACAGAAATAAGATCCATTTCCAATAAAATAGTTGAATTTTAAACTGAAAATATACAACTGGAATATTTGAATTTTCAACCAAAATTATAAATTTTTAAGCAAAAGTATATTTTATACCCAAAAAGACGATTTTCAACAATATACATCATTTTTCAACTAAAAAAGATAAATTCTTAGCCAAAATTGAATAGTTTAATTTTCAGTTAAAAAAATTAATGTTCTACGGAAAATGTCAAACAATTTATTATAAATTATAAATTCTCAAAAAAATAGTTACACTTTCATACAAAGTAATGAATTGTAAATCCAAAATTGAAAAGCTAAATTTTCAGTTAAAAAATTAATTTGCCACAAAAAAACAATTTTTCAACGAAAGTTATACATGTACAACTAAAATTATAAATGAATCAAAAAGATGCATTATAAACTGAAACGATGCAATATTTAATTGGATTAATAACATTTCCTGTCTAAAAAGTGAAATTTTCAACAAAAACATTCGAACAAAATAGTTGAATTTTCAATTAAAAAAGATCAATTTTAAAAACAAAACAAAAACTTCACCTAAAATGATGAATATTTAATTGGAATACTTGATCTTTTCACAAAAAGGATGAATTTTCAAATAAAAAAATTATGCTTCAAACCAAAATGAAATGCTTAAATTGTAAGTAAAAAAAGATTAAGTTGAATTCCTATTGATTCCTATAATCCTCCTTATTTTTCCTTTTACTGTTTGCACACTCTCAATTTTCTCCATAATTTTTCCCATTTTCAATTAGTTATTATAAAACAAATAAACATAGATTTAAAATAAATTTAAAAATGAACATAAATAAACTGTGGCCTGAAATGTCATCTATAATGTTCGAATTATTTATATTACAAAAAAACGCATTCAATAATTAGCTTGTTTTCTTTATGTTCGTCCATCAATGCTCGTCCCTTTTCACTGGTTAGTGATGCTGTAGACGGACATTTCAGAAAATCGGTAGATACATCCTATTTAATTTTATATAATGCCTTCAAATATCTATAAAATAATTTTTTCTCATCAATTATAAACAAAAATGTTTGTAAATATCTGTGGATAGTTCTTTTTTTTTTATAGAATCAAGATGACCTTTCAGAATACAACCCGTCACCTAAATATTTCTATATACACTCAACTTCCAGTTAAGTCAAAGCTCAGTTATGTCAACGATCAGATATATCAAAACGCACTACCCAGTTATTTCACATTTCACTTTCCCCTCCACTTAGCAACACGTGACACTTCTCCGTCCCAATATGCATTGGTGGGGATAATGGGAATTTGACGTAACTGAACTATTTTTATTTCAAAGGCTTTGATTTAACTGGAAGTTGAGTGTATTGCAAGGACCTTCACAAGAATTAAGAGATTTTGTAGGATATCAAATACTTAAAAATAATTACAAACATTTCAGTTTATATGCGTTTTCAAAGAATTTCGGAAGATTTTGAAGAATTCCATAGGATTGATCAGATTTTATGATAGTTATTAGATTTCAACGGATTGGAAAGATTTAAAGTTATTTTATAAAATTTTAAGGGGCTTCAAAAGGAGTTTTAATAAATTTAAGGACTTTTAATACGATTTCAATGATTTAAAGGGGTTACAATTTACAAAATATTAAAGAAAAAATTTGTTATATGGATAATCACTGTGTCATAAATCATTAAAGACGTCAGTCTTTAACTAGAGTGTATGTCACTAGGGTGACTAAAAAAATGTTTTGAATTTGTTTGAAGGCATTCTCCCCCCCAAAAATTTTTTTGGGTTCCCAAAAAATAAATACGTGTTTTTTTATTTCTTTATTTATTTGAATATTAACAGGTGTCGTCTACTCGCTGAAGTTTCCCATACGAATTACATGAGGTAAAAACACTTTTTTGTAAATTCCGTCTAAAAAATAAAAATGTATAATAAAATAGGTATAAGGTATACTTTAAAAAAATTTTCTAACAAAAAAATCCATATTAACTTTTTATTTTTAGCCCCCATAACCCTTTTACATGGTGCCCGGAAAACTATCCCATGCAAGTGCAAGAAGGATTTTTCGGAATATTGCCGTTAATTATTATTTTTTAATCATTTTTTCCATATATCCATATAAACAAATGAATTACAAGATTCAATGTGTTGGTTAAATAGTTTTTAGTTGTTTAAACAATTTTTTTATTTTATTTTTTTTCCATAGAATATCGCGAATTAAAGGTGTTTTTTTTAAATATTATGGTCTTTTTAATAAACTTGGAGAGTGTATTTTTTATTTGAATTGTTTGCTGGTTGTTTAAACAATTTATGATTGCTCAAGTCTAAATTTTTATTCAAATTAGTTAGAAAAGAGACCTGCCTAAATATTACTTATTTCCAACATATTCAATATTGCTCAAACCATTTTTATTTCTATAAACAATATATTATCATGTAATATTGTGACTTACATGGTATGTTTTGACTTTTCATAGGAAAAAATATAAAAAAACATTTTTATTTTTTCGTTATTTTTAATTGTTTTTATGTATGGAATGATGCCATAAATAACTTTAGTTTCAATCTCAAAAATTCAACTCTTTTAGAAGTGCGCTTTAAAATACAAGAAGAATAAACTCTTATTTTTATCAGTTAAAAATTAATTATTCTAAAAACGTTGAGATAAACACGATTTCTCATTGGAAGCTTTCAAAATAAATTATTGGAAGCTTGATGTGTTAAAAATTAAGCACTTCTAAACTTCGTTTAAAATTAAATAACTGTAAAATTAGGGTCGCGAAACTAAGAAGCTAAAAATGAATATTTCCTGAATTGTGCCTCACGCTTCTGAAATGAATAATTTTAACCTTAGGTGTTAAATTAATATCTTGAAAATGAATTAAAAAGAATTTCCATGCAAGCAGAATAACTTGATGTGGCTTCAAGTCAAAGATGATGCTAAACTGACGGCATGTATACTAATGAGCTGTCACATTGACATGACAGAATGAGTCGCGAGACCAAATCACGGAAGAAACGAGCAGAAACATAGGAGCTTTAATGTGGACAAACTGAATAAGGTTATTTTACAAGCACTACTTGATCAGAAAATAATTACATATCGTCTACTATCGCGAATACTGGGTATGCTAAATGCATTGCTGTCCTTATGAAAATCATCATTAATGCTTTTTTTTTAAATAAAGATAATATGAGATATATTGATGGATTAATTCTCGGAAAGAGTAAATATTCTATTTGGTTACGAACTATTTTAAAGTTATGATACAATAAATTAAACTAAAAAGCGACGGAGAAAATGTTTGGCAGATGTATGTAAAATATGAAAATTATTCGTTAAACTTATTGTCGGAGAGGATAAAAATCCTTTTTTGTGTAAGCGCAATTTTAAAATTATGATGAAATAAGCTACACTTAACAATCGATGGACAATTTGTTTGGCAGAGGTTTTGTAGAACATCTAATGACAAGAAAAAGTTGTTATTCTCTTTTCGGTCAGGAAACATTTTTGAAGGTTACAACAATTAAAAACTCAAAACCTAAAAACCTGCAGAACGGCGAAATCAAAGAATTATAACTCTTGTAAATTTAAGGTATTAAAATACTACAAGTTTCAATTAAAACATTATGGAAAATGTTGATAATGTAAAAATAGAAGTCCTTTCATGTGGTGGGGGCATTATTTCGCAACTACTATATGTTCTTATTATTTGCAGCTCTTTTAATACCATAATTTGAAGGCTGTGCTAAGTCGTCCCGAAAATTTAGGGGAGTTAGAAAAAGGGATGGACTAGTTGTCCCGAAAATTCGTAAAGACTTTACGGGTTCTTAAAATTTTAAACTAAAAATAAAATAAATTTTCAATAAACTAAAAGAAGAAATTTTCAACACAATAGTTAAAAGTTTAACAAAACAGATGAATTTTCGACCAAAATTGTGAATCCTTTACTAAAAAAATTCAATTTTAAATAGGTTAGTTAGTTAATAACTCAACAAAGTAATTGAATTTTTAACTTTAAATGTAAATCTTAAACAACAAATGGAATAATCAAAATTCAATACAAAAATTAATTTTTTAACCAAAATTTAATAGTTGATATGTATATGAAAAAAATAATTTGAAATAGAAAACAGTTTAATTCAACGAAAAAAGACGAATTTCAACTCAGTAGTTTGATCTTCAACTAAAACACTCAGTCAACAAATAATACAAAATTTGAACAAAATTGTTACATTTTCTACTAAAATTTTTAATTAATAGTTGAACTTTGTGCCGCAATAGTTGAATTTCCACCCAAAAAGACGAATTTTCAACGAAACAGTCAAATCAAACTCTTTAGCAAATCACCCCAGGCGAGAAAATTCAAAAAGCCATCGTGTCTCATAGATCATAGATCACTCCTTACTAATTAAGAGTCTACTAATAATATTCGCTTGATTAAAAAAAAATTAATGAGTTTTTAAAAGGATTGTTAGATTTCTGTTTTGTTTGTTTTGAAAAACATTATGAGCTGTTGAAGAAACTGGTTCAGAAGGTTCACACGTTTATGTGGCCTGAATAAAAGTGAAGGCAAAGATTAGTGGGTCTACAAGAACGGTAGAGTACATTAATACTACATAATGATCGTTCATGTTAACGTGTTTCCTCCAAGCAGAACAAGCACGTAGAGATGATCGCTTCGTGTTATTAGGTGCGTGAGGTTTGTCCGTACGTGTAATTTCAATTTGCAGTATGATTCAAGAGCAAAGCATCTAGCCAATAGAGTTTCAATCACTGCCATTTATTAGGAAGATACAATCTCGCTTTTTTTTATTGAAATATCTAATACGAATGCATTTCGTTCTCGTGCTAATAATAATATCAGACAAGTGAGAGTATAGTAATAACACATAAACACATACCCATTTTTCTCCCAAGAATTCGTAATAATTTAACTGCAATTTGAATTTAAAAGTGCGCAATATAACACGTTTAATTATCAAATGTTAATGTCTTCCATTCCGCTTAGGTACTACATTAGATTATTTTCATTATCGTAATTAATGTATTTATTTAATAATATATGTATTATTAACATAATGTATTAATGTAAAGTATTACATTACCTTAAACTAGGGCCTATATATACTATCTTTTTCTTATACATATATAGTTTTCTAACGAAAAGGAAAATAGTTTAGTTTTAAACTGAATAGTTGAATTTCAATCAAAAAATATATTTTAAAAATTGTCTCACAATGAGTCATTTAACAGTTTAATCATCAACTTAAAAATACCACTTTAAAAAAATAGTTTAATTTTCTGATAAAAAAGTTGTGTTTATAAAAAAAGTAAAATTTGAAACAAATGGTCGTATTTTAGAACGAATAAAATTAAACTTCAACAAATATGTTTCATTTTCAACTAATGAATTGAATTTAAATTTAAAAAATTCACAAAGAAAAATTTAAAAATTGAATTTCAACTAAAAATGGCAAATTAACAAAAAAACTAGAAAAGTGGAATTTTCTGTTCAAAAAATTATTTTTCAACAACAACAAAAACATGAATTTTTAACACAATAGTTTAGTATTTAACCCATAAAATGAATGTTTAACAAAGTAGTTTAACTTTCTACTAAGAAGTGGAATTTTCATGCAAAAAGGACGAATTTCTAAAGAAAAATGCAATAGTCGAATCTTTAAATAAAAACAAAATTTTTTGGCAGGAAATGGATTACATAAACTTTTATTTAAGAAAATACATGTTCTAAAAATGAATGATTGAGAAACTAGGTGAATGTTCAGCTAAAGAGATGAATCTTAAACCAATGAAAGAAATGCACTTTTAACCAAACAGGTGAATTCCTATAGAAAAATATAAAGTTTCAATTAGGAACCTTCCATAACAACGTGGTTATCCACGTTGTTTTTATGAGGGGGGGGGGAGGCCTGAGCCTGAGCCAGGTGGTTTTATACTTAGGTTTTAAAAAATAAAACGTATGGCCAGATAACAAAAAATGTTTACTGAAAACAATAATAAGTCCAAAAATATAAAAAAACACAAAATAAATAAATCTAACCACGAATAAACGTACGTAAACCCAAAGATGGTGGGATTTGATCCCCCTCCCTGAAAAAAATTCTTGGTAGTAGGAACTGATCTGCAAAGGGACGCTTCAATGGATCACTGTGTTTCCGAGGAAGAAAGATTTCAAATCAAGCCTGTGTGACCTCGTTAGTGTTTTGCGACGATTTGAATGAATCCACATCTGCAGATGTATATCTATGAAGTTAGAAAAAAGAAAATGGTGTGCTATATGCCCATTTAAGGATGATGAAAAACGTCGTATTCTTGCGCGATCTGTGATAAGCCGGTGTGAGAAGAACATCGCAACGAACTTCTGTAAAGATTGCGCTGCTTGAATTATTTACTCTCATATAATTTTTTCAAACTTTTTAACGAAGTTTCTTATGAAAGTTATATGATTATACAATAAGTAATGCTTTTTATAATAAAAGTTGATTTTTCATACATTTATCATGAGCATGAATTACAAAAAAATTACAATATTTTCAAATGTGGAAATAAATATAGTTTTTGAAACTGGAACACATAGATCTTTAAAAATCTAAAGTGCAGTTTTTAAATATTTATTTATTGCAAAGTAATGAATTTCTTAACTAAACTGTCATTTCCTCAAGTTTTTTTTATTTATTAGATTATTATTTTTTTTAAAGTTGCATATTCAATTCTAAAAACAATTGCAGCATGTAATAGAAGCTCTGAGGAATACACATGAATTTTTACAGATTTTTTAAGAGTTACATCAACGACCCATATGTGTGATGGATAAAGTAAAAAAAACCTGTATGATGAAGGGTTAAACCAGAAAGATTAATTCTTTACTAAACAAACAAAAAGGATTTTCAACTAAATAAAAGAAATGTCTATAAACCACGGAGAATCCTAGGAGGGGGCGGGGTCGAAGAAAATGCCACGGTAGACTACATGGGAGGGGTAAAAAAATGGTCAGAATTGGGTCTCGTGGTTTTGGGAAGCCCCCTTAATAAGATTAATTTCCTAACAAATTTTTAATTAAAAATGACCAATTTTGAGCCAATAATGCCAATTATAATTTTGAGCCAATTAGAAACAATAAACTTCATGCGCCAAAATTGGATTACTTAAATTTTCAACTAAAAAATCGAACAATTTTTCTTAAAAAATAGTTAAATCTTCAAAAAATGCTGAAAAATGTCTTATAGCAATAAGTCGTTGCTAAATAATTAATTGATAATTCCTTGAAAAAAATGGAATTTTATCTATGAATACATAAGATGTGAAAACTGATTATGACATCAGTTTTTAACAACAAAAACCGTTTATGGTGATCGAAAGGTCCTTACAAATTTATTAGTGTGTTCTTCACAGTTGATTGCGTCAAAAAATCCAAGTTTGTATATTCAAAAATAGTCAATTGGTGCATTTGGTTATTTAGATAGATAAAACAATTATAAATGTTTATTGGAAGTCCAAACATGATACTTAGGTTTCATTGCCAAAGTAATACATACATCATCGATTTCGTAGACAATTTTTATTTATTCCATCTTAAATACCTGATGTGAATATTTGTTTATAAAATTATAAATTATTCATTCACTTTTATGAAACAAAAAAACTAACTTTGTCCGTAAATTGGTTAAATTTTCTGCCAATCCCTGCATTGCTATTGAAAGTATTTTATAGATTTATTATTCATGTTTTCTGAATGTTTTTTAAAGATTGTTGTTATTGAACAAAAAATAATTGAAAGCTTTAAAAATCGGATATTATATTTTGATGAGGAATTTTATTAGGTTTCATGTAAGAAAAAAAAGTTTAAATAGAATGACAATTGTCTTCTAAAAATTAATTCTTCCACGGACGTTTTTTGTCCTACTGTGTACTCTAGCATGTTATTTAAAAAAAGCGAGACAAGTAGTAAAAGTGGGAATTGGTAAGACACCGCTAAAGGAATTAAGTTGCTTCAATTCTCGAGATAAGAATTTTAAATCATGGAATATTCTCGAGAGTGTATTGTATTTAATTAATTGGAGAGCATTGATAATTTTTCATTATATTATCGATGGGTTCTACGAAGAATAGGTTATCTTTTCTTTACCGTTAAGAATTAGGCTAACTTGATTTAGCTAAGTTTTCAGGAGGAATAAATAACCATTATTTTTCGAAACATTTCATACTAATTCAAAACTCCAGAATTTTGTATTGCAGTTTGTAATGTAATTTAGGCGTCTATAACTTTTAAAACAAGAAATTCAAAAGATTTTATTTCTTTTAAAACTTCTATGCGTTTACTAAATTTCAAAGCAAATGAAGTTATTCAGTGACATCTTTACTGTTTTCTTGAAAAATGTCGTATTTAATTGACCCAATTATTCAATTTTATTTTGAAATTTTTTTTTTTTATATTGGCATTCGGGTCATAAGGATATTTGTAATTAAAAGTCGTGCATTATATATATATATATATATATA
>JAAAKG020128262.1:0-14796 GCA_010014905.2 Druon quercuslanigerum
TGAAAAAATAAATTAATTTTATTAAATTCGAATAAAATTAACTCTCAAGAAAGCTAAATATTCTTTCGTTCTTGGATTTTTGATTTCGAGAGAAGTTGAAGTAGATTTTTCGGTAAAACATAATTCCTCAAAATACTTTAACTGTATACCGTATCCTTCGAATACAAATATGGAAACCGAGCCATCGTGTTTTCGCGAAATTAAAAATCTTGAGAGACTTTCCTTTATAAGCTAAAGTAAACTGCTCGAACGCTTCTGAACGCTTAGTACTGTTAAAATGATGAACAAGTGATTGCAGAAATTTTTCGATGTAGGACGGAATCTTATTGCAAGCATCTTTTGTGGCTAAACCCAGTTTGTGGCATATGCAAGCGATTACAAGAATTGACGGATTTTCTATAAGAATTAAAGTTTTAAATGAATTTCTATCACCTATCATTACTGATGCATGGTAAGTGGAAATGGCTAAGACATTGGAGAAAGGAATTTTATTATCGGTCATGTAATTTTAAAAAACTTTAGAGATACCTTCTACACTTAAATTTGTTGAATTTAGTTTTATTAATTTAGCTAATCCCTTCGTAACATCGAGAGTTTCACAATCGACAAACGAAGTTAGAAATGTCATCCATTGCACGGATCCATTTGGATCAGTTGTCTCGTCAACATAAACGAAGAACTTGGTTTTCCTGAGAAATTTAACTAAACATGATTCTTCAGCAGGACCAAGTCATTGCCAACAATGTTAGACATTTTTCTTGCACTTGCAGTCATATGCTGAAGGATGGTTGGATCGGTTTCTTGGAAAAAATTTTAAATTTTTGGCATCGTACTGTACAAAATATTTGCAACGCAACATAAATTTGAAAATTGAATTTCGCGAGCTTTCTTTTGATCTTCGAAAGATTGAAATGAATCATGAATATCTTCGGCTGGTATGTCCTGTAAAGTTTCGATGCCACTTGCAATACTAATTTGGACATGTTCTGGTTATTCTGCATGACGAATAAGGTTACCGACACCACCCGTACACATCCTATCAAGATTACGTAAGGTGGAATGAAACTTACTTTCGTCTGTGGATGCCATTCGCTACCAACATTTAAAGCGAATGTCCTCTAGCCATTTTGGTAAAAGTTTGTGGACCACATCTTCCTTTTCTCTACGTTTAAACTCATTATTTTGCATCTTCTGATGTCTTTTAGATTCTACGTGATCTCGCAATCTTTCTTATTACCCACTTTATATTTTTGCCTGCAAAATGGTGCACAAAAACTTAGTTTTGTCGTTGGGTACCTCTTCAATGCAGGGGAAATCGTTCAACCAGGCTGCAGCAAATCTTCGTTGATTCGTTGCAGACCCAAAGTTATCGGCGGCAGACGTTTTGCAAATATCTTTGCTGAAAAGAAGTTTAGATTTTCAGATGTCAGAGCAAAAGTGAAGATTCTTCTTATATTGTAAATACGCGAATTTTCCATATCGTGATAGCTTCATTAACATAAGCTCATTAGATTCGCATTTGTGAATGTCATTCTAGAGGAAGCCAAAGGTAAAAACGTATTAAAAAATGTATTGTTAGTCGAATTCGCGAAGCAAAAAGAGATTTATATGTTTGTAAATTTTTAAGAAATTTTATAGGATTTCATGAAATATTGAATAATGTTAAGGAATTAAAAACGATTTTACGGAATTTCATGAGATTTGAAAGATATACAATGATTGCATGGTATTTCGAGGAATTTTATGAAATTTGAAGCAAATTTAGGATATTTTTGGGATGTTCAGTAATTTTAAGGACTTAAAGGATTTTAAGAAATTTTCAATAATTTTAAAGGATGGTACCGGTTTTTAGAAATCTAAAAAGGTTACTAGAGATTTATATGATATTTATAAGATTCAGTAGAATTCTTGAAATTTTAGGAGATTATCAAGAAAGTTTAGGGAATTCCAAGAATTTTAAGGATTCAAATTTTAAAGGATTTCAGTAAAGAATTTTAAACGGCTTGTAAGAATTGAAAGAAATTTTGATCTTTTAAAAGTACTTTTTGATGGTTTTGAATGTTCCTCATCGAATTTCAAATGATTTCGCGCGATTTTAAAATGTTTTTTAAGAAATTTTAATTTTCCTCGAGAATTTTAAAAAATTTCGAAAGTTATTTTAGATTTTAAAAAGATTTTATGCGATTTTTGTTGTCAACAATTTTTATTTAGAGGCTTTAATACATTTTATGGAATTTTAATGTTCCTTATTAAATTTTAAAGAATCTGACGAGATTTTTATGATTTTTAAGTGATTTTCTGAAACTATAAAGGATTTCATGGAATTTCAATAGATTTAAAAGAATATTTTAGATTTTACGGGATTTTAAATATTGTATTTGAATTTTAAGGAATTTAACAATATTTCCAGGAATTTTAAAAGATTTCAGCGAATCTTGAAGGAATTTAATAGATTTCCAATAATGTGAAAAGAGTTTGATGCATTTAAGGAATTTTCAATTCCCTCGTGGGACTTTATGAGAAGAAATTTTTGAAAAATTTCAATAATATTTGTGCTGAAAACTTTTTCGCATTTTTACTATTTCTCTATCAGGGAAATTTGTATAAAATCCAGGGAGTACATGAGAGTAATAAAATTGAATCTTGTGACCACCTAGTACAAGTGTCTAAATTTCAAATATTACAAGTTCTCAATTATTTTCTATATATTTTTGAAATTCCTAAAAACATTGCATAATTCTATGTCCTAAAATTATTTAGAATCCTTTGAATTTTTTTAGCAAAAGGTGTCCAGAAAGGAGAAACTAATTGCGCGCAAGGCGCGTGTATCCGAGTTGCTGCTTATTAATAAATTCTTGGATTTATTCTATTGCTAGACAGAGGAAAAATCACGTATTTATAGGAATACAAGTTCCTAATGCAACCTAGTTTGCTTCCCTTAAAATTTGAAGAATGAAATAAACAGTACTTACCACAGATGATTCTACTTTACGTGAATTACGTGGTGAATATATGTCCCAGTACTCCTAAACAATTAGTTGATAAATCGCGATATAATGCACAAAAATAAAAAAAATGCAGCACAATTACGTCAAACACAAAAAACTTTTTGTGGTTAAGATGTAATCGCGGTAAATGTAAATGCTAACAGTTAACATATAAATGACGATTGTGTTTTGTTTCCATCAAGCAGGGCCGCTATAGGGAAAGAAAAATCGCGGGCTACGAAAAAAAAAATATATTTTTTATATGTTAAAATTTTTGCATAATTTGAACCGGTTCAAGTTCAAATTGCTAAAAACAATTAATTTTTAATTCTAAGCTACTAAAATAAAAAAATTTTATCATATAATTATACCAAGAAATAATTTTTAATGTAATTAAACTCACGTTTGACGCATGTGTAATTTGCAGTTCATGTAAAGAATTATGAGTATTTGAATTTAAGAAAACGATACTGTGTGTTGTCAAGAAATTATCTACACATTATTTTAAATGTTTTTCTTTTAAACTATTGATATAAATATTTATAGATAGGTAACACAGGTAGATTTATAATACAAATATTTACCTTTAACTTTTTAATTTAAATAATATCACACAATAAAGAAATACTTGGACAATTTTTTGATAATTCACGTTATCATTTTATCAGCTTCTGAAATTCAAATATTCACAACATTGTCAAACTTTTTTATCCGTGAAATTGGTTACATACATGCAATCTTATTTTCTTTAAAAGTTAACATATAATTCAAGCTAAAGAATTTCCATCCAATGGAAACAATTTCAAATTCAAATTCTTTAGCTTTAATTATACGTTAACTTTTAAAGGAAATAGATTACATGTATGTAACCGATTTCACGGAAAATAATGTTTGACAATATTTGTTTAAATTTGAAAAAGGTAAATATTTGTATTATAAATCTATCTGTGTTACCTATCTATAAATATTCACATCAATATTTTAAAAGAAAAATATTTTTAAAAAATAGGTGGAAAGTTTCTTAAAAAAACACACTTCATCGTTTTCTTAAATTCCAATACTCATAATTCTTTACATGAACTGCAAATAACACGTGCGTCCAACGGTATATGGTATATGGTATAATTATATATGTTTAAATTTTTTTATTTTAGTAGGTTAGAATTAAGAATTAATTGTTTTTAGCATTTTGAACTTGAACCAGTTCAAATTACGCAAAAATTTTAACATAAAAACATATATATTTTTTTTCCGTAGCCTGCGATTTTTCTTTCCCTATAGCGGCCCTGCTTGATAAAAACAAAACACTATCATTCTTTACATGTTAACTGTTAGCATTTACGTTTACCGCGATTACATCTTAACCACAAAAAGTTTTTTGTGTTTGACATTATTGTGCTGCATTTTTTTTATTTTGGTGCATTATATCGCGATATATCAACTAATTGTTTAGGAGTACTTGGACATATATTCGCCACGTAATTCACGTAAAGCAGAATCACCTGTGGTAAGTACTGTTAATTTCATTTTCCAAATTTTAAAGGAAGCAAACTAGGTTGCATTAGGAATTTGTATTCCTATGAATACGTGATATTTCCTTTGTCTAGCAATAGAATAAATTCAAGAATTTATTAATAAGCAACAACTCAGATACGAGTGCCTTGCGCGAAATTAGTTTCTCGTTTTTGACACCTTTTCCTAGAAATATCTTTAACTTCCTGAAAATTCCAATACAATATTTAAAATCCCGTAAAATCTACAATTCTTTTAAATCTATTAAAATTCCATGAAATCCTTTATAGTTTCATAAAATCACTTACAAATCTTGGAAATCTCGTGAGATTTTTTAAAATTTAATAAGGAACTTCAAAATTCCATAAAATGTATTAAAACCTCTAAATAAAAATTGTTGACAACAAAAATCAAAAATAACTTTTGAAATTTTTTAAAATTTCACGAGGAAAATTAAAATTCCTTAAAAATCAGCTTCTTAAAATTCTTTACAATTCGTAAAAAAAATTTAAATTTCTTAAGATATGTAAAAATCTTTTCTAATTTTTGAAAATTTCTTAAAATTCCACAAAATATTTTACAAATCATATAAATCGCGCGAAATCATTTGAAATTCGATGAGGAACATTCAAAACCATTAAAAAGTACTTTTAAATGATCAAAATTTCTTTCAATTCTTACGAGCCTTTTAAAATTCTTAACTGAAATTCTTTAAAATTCGAATCCTTAAAATTCTTTGAATTCCCTGAACTTTCTTAATAATCTCCTAAAGTTTCAAGTATTCTACTGAAAACCGGTACCATCCTTTAAAATTATTGAAAATTTCTTAAAATCCTTTAAGTCCTTAAAATTACTTAATATCCCAAAAATATCCTAAATTTCCTTAAAATTTCATAAAATACTTTGGAACACTATGCAATCATTGTATATCTTTAAAATCTCATGAAATTCCGTAAAATCGTTCTTAATTCCTTAACATTATTCAATATTTCATGAAATCCCAAAAAATTTCTTAAATATTTACAAACATATAAATCTCTTGTTGCTTCGCGAATTCGACTAACAATAAATTTTTTAATACGTTTTTACCTTTAGCTGCCTCTAGAATGACATTCACAAATGCGAATCTAATGTGCTTATGTTAATGTAGCTATCACGATGTGGAAAATTCGCGCATTTACAATATAGGAAGAATCTTCACTTTTACTCCGACATCTGAAAATCTTAACTTCTTTTTCAGCAAACATATTTGCAAAATATCGGCCAGCGATAATTTAGGGCCTGCGAAGAATCAACGAAGATTTGTTGCAGCCTGGTTGAACGATATCCCCTGCATTGAAGAGGTACCCAACGACAAAACAAAGTTTTTGTGCACAATTTTGCAGGCAAAAATATAAAGTGGTTACTATCAAAGATTGCAAGATTACGTAGAATCTAAAAGACATTAGAAGATGCAAAATAATGAGTTTAAACGTAGAGAAAAGGAATATGTGGTCCACAAACTTTTACAAAAATGGCTAGAGGATATTCGCTTTAAATCTTGGTTGCAAATGGCACCCACAGACGAGAGTAACTTTCATTGCACCTCATGTAATCTTGATAGGATGTGTACGGGTGGTGTCGGTAACCTTAATGATCATGCTGAATCACCAGAATATGTCCAAATTAGTATTGAAAGTGGCATCGAAACTTTACAGGATGTACCAGCCGAAGGTATTCATGATTCATTTCAATCTTTCGAAGATCAAAAGAAAGCTCGCGAAATTCAATTTGCAAATTTATGTTGCGTTACAAATATTCCGTACAGTACGATGCCAAAAATTTTAACATTTTTCCAAGAAACCAATCCAAATATCCTTCATCATATGACTGCAAGTGCAACAAAAATGTTTAACGCTTATGTTGACGAGACAACTGATCCAAATGGATCCGTGAAATGGATGACATTTCTAACTTCGTTTGTCGATTGTGAAACTCTCGATGTTACGACGGGATTAGCTAAATTAATAAAACTTAACTCAACATATTTAAGTGTAGAAGGTATCTGTAAAGTTTTTAAAAATTACATGACCGATAATAAAATTCCTTTCTCCAATGTCTTAGCCATTTCCACTTACAATGCATCAGTTATGATAGGTGATAGAAATTAATTTAAAACTTTAATTCTTAAAGAAAAGCCATCAATTCTTGTAATCGCTTGCATATGCCACAAACTGGGTTTAGCCACAAAAGATGCTTGCAATAAGATTCTGTCCTACATACATCATTTTAAGAGTACTAAGCGTTCAGAAGCGTTCGAGCAGTTTACTTTAGCTTATAAAGGAAAGTCTCTCAAGATTTTTCATTTTGCGAAAACACGATGGCTCGGTTTCCATATTTGCATTCGAAGGATACGGTATACTGTTGAAGTATTTTTAGGAATTATGTTTTGCCGAAAAATCTAATTCAACTTCTCTCGAAATCAAAAATAACTTGGAAGATCCAAGAACGAAAGAATATTTAGCTTTCTTGAGAGTTAATTTTATTCGAATTTAATAAAATTAATTTATTTTTTCAACACTCGGAAACAAGAGTGCATCAGTCTTCAGTTTCTTCAAATGATCCGTAGACTCTTCTTGAAAGCACCTTTGTTAAATTTATTAGAGACAGGGAAGATTGATGTTTCTTCACCGGGTAATCAGAAATCGATAGAGACTGTAAGTTTTGGATCAGAATGCAACGATATTCTTGAGGAATTGTCTCAGAATGTCGTTTCAAATGCAGAAATTATACGAGAAATTCGTCAAAATTGTCTGTCGTCTTTAGTTGAGGCCGCGTCTCAAATTTCAAGTAGGTTGTATTACATTCGGAATGAATTTTTCACCAAGTTATCTGTCTTTTGAGGAGACCTGGACAACGCTGCTTTAAAAGCCGGAGTGGCGTCTCGTATATAGTAATTTTTCTTCCCAACCCGAATAGATACGCGAATTGTAATGCCAAATATTCCCAATTGACGAAATTGGTAGGATACATTCGATATTTGCCTCATTCAAATGCTACTGCAGAAAGGACCTTTTCGATTTTACCTGATGTTTTCGACGAAAAAGCGTACTCGCTTATCGACAGATAACGTTAATGACGCCACCAACACGAACGTCAGAGTAAATCTGTTGACACCCTTACCGGCTGCACCGAATTGGTTACGCCTGGAATGGCTTCGCCCGCACCGGGGTTACCCGCGCCGACTCTATCCCCACCGGCGCTACCCACACGACGTGGACCCAAACGTGGACGCCAGAAGAAGAGGTGCAAAAGCGGAGAAATAATTTGGGTCAAATATTTAAAGCTGGGCATCTTTCCTGCTATAGTTGTGGGGATAGCCAGGGATAAAAAGTATAGTGTTAAATTTTTGACAACATAAATGGTTCACGTACGTTTACTATATCAAAAGTAAATTGTTTTAAGTATGATGCAAAAACTGAGGAAGATATCCTTCATCATCAAGCGGAACCGCAAACTTTTGTAGATCACGTGGCACGATGCCTCTGTATAGGTAAATCAGTTTATATGAACTTCTTCCATTGCATCCTCATGTAGCTTCCGAGTGTTCTTCTGTGAAAGCCGTTCCTTCTTCAGTGAAGTCTTTTCAGAATAGGATTAAATTTCATATTAGAAGAAGTTATAATGTACGATGGATTAGTTATAATTTTGTACTCGTTGTAGGCGTTCCTTGTGTTATCCAGACGGAGCCTTATTACGAAAAGAGCAATTTTTGTGGGAGGGTCGGCCATAATCAAATTATGCATTCATCATACGAAGATTATAGTACAGCTTTCCTTTGCATGGAATTAGGGATTCGTCTTTTTGTGGTGGAAACAGCCTTAAGGACTCCAATTACTAGAATGACGCAGCACGCTGCCATGTTGATATCATGTTCTGTTTCCATATATTTGTTTCTGCATGTCTAGCGAAGCTTTTTGCTTGAAAAGTTCTACAATTCTATTTTCCGTTCTCCCTCCTTAATTTTTCAGTTCTTCTCGATGAAAACGTAAAGAGCGTTATCTTCGTAGTTTTTTTGTTGTCCATTAAAACAAAGATGCAAACTTGCCAGTGTCGACAGCGGACCGACGGATTACATTTTCTTATTTTCTTAAGAACTTTGCCACTGATCAAATATAGGCATTAGAAGAATAGGAAAAATTCATCAATTTTACTTGATCACATTTTTTTTGGTAATTATCTTACATGTATAATTTCTTTAATGTTTCATTTAGTTCAGTATGTCAGTTTTACGTTTGCTTACCACTCTCAAATGTACATGGTACTCTGTATTTAAAGTTACTAAAGATGATAATAGAAAGGCTAAAGTGATTATTTCGATTATTAGTTATTATAATCTTTTTCCTTTAACTAAAATTGTGGTTTGCTTTCAGGAAATTCAAAAGGTTGAACTAGTATACTAGTCAGTACCAATTGGGGTTGAGTTTTACTGCATGATTTTTCGTGCTAAATATACCTACACTAATATCTAAACTAACCTAAACTTCAGAAAATATCTTTCAACATGAAAGCTATAAAAAAAATAGCTCAACATCTTAAAAAACAATTCCAGACTCTTAAGTATCCAGCTTAGAAAAATTCAATATCCAACTAAAAATTCAAGTTCGCATAAAAAAACTGGTAAGCAGAAAATTAAAAAATTTTGGATTTCGACTAATCTCGACCAATGCTATAATACTATGTAGGTCGCTTTTTGGGTTCCGCAAATTTTTTTAGGTGGCTGTGTTATTTTTAAGACTTGATTCAAAGAGTACTAATGTTTAATCATGTTATTCCATAACATTCTTATATTTTTTTAAACAATTCTTGAAAAAGGTTAAAAATAGGTTTGTAACATGTAATTTTACTAGATCTTTTGTATTCTTAAAAAAAAACATAAAATGCTCCCGAGCCAGCAAAAAATCGATGTTCTAGAAAAATTGGAAAAGGGCACAAAAATTCGTGAATTTTGCGAAGAATATGGAGTTTCCAGTTCCACCATTTCAAACATCTTGAAGAACAAGAACAAAGTTTCACATTATTTCAGTGAACTTGAAAATACCCATGGTAAAGCGAAAAAGAAAAATCTCAAAGGACATAGGATTAAAACGCTCAAGTGTTATTCTGAACGACAGTTCATAGAGAAAATAATTAAGTTTATTGGCCAGTCGACAAACCCTCTAGAATCATTTATGAGCATTTGAATAGAAAAGACGAGCAGTACAAAAATCATAAAATTCTTGTTTCTCATCATCTAGGATAATGTAAAATTATGCAATTACTGATTATTGATAACTTTTTTTAAATTAAATATTATGTTGCATTCACTATTTTTTATGTTAGAGAAATCCTACAATAATGAACAATCATTTTAAGGTAAATCTACCATTGTCATTTTTTCCTATGTTTTATGTAAATTAGTGACTTACAAACAGTGTAATTTGTTGCGAAATTATAGCTCTTCAATTTTATTTATACTTTTCAGTTTTCCTACGGCTACACATTTTCTTAGTGCTTTCGTATTTTTCCTCGCTAAAGGGCATTTGGAAGCCACATTTATGTTTTCATAGACTTTTAAGTCAAATCTTTTAAACCTATTTTCTTGCAGTAATCGAAATTTTTGTTTCAATTTTATTCCAACTTAGAACCTTTAATTTACAAAGCGTGTGTTGTGGTGCCTTATGGTTACGCTTTGTGAAATTTATTTCTTAATTTCTTTGTTCTCACTTGTCAGTTTTGTTATAATACAAAAAAAATTATTTTCAGAATTGAACCGTTTCCCATTCAATTTCATAATTATTCAAATAATATTGCGAGCAGTTTAGGATTAACCTAGTTTTTCATCTAGGTTGGCATGAAGTGAAATTTTATTTCCCATTATATTAATTACGACCTTCAAAGCAATGAAACATCGCACTTTCAAAAATATTTGGGATTTTTCCACACTTTTACCAAGAAATTCTGAGGGAAAATGGTCAGAACGGTAATAATTTAAGGTATGATCACAATGTATGCATTGTAATTTGTAAGAATACGACCGTTTACCATGCAAGTATTGCAATTTCACTTTACAATCCTGGTTTGTAAATTTTGCCTTACACTAACTTTACCCCAACCTGAGTCTAGGAAATAAACTTTCAATACATTTATTGTCGAGTTCTAACCGAAGGTTTGTACAGTGTAGATCTATGTAATATGCAAGGGATGAAAAGATAGATGCAATTTGAAGTAAGACAAGAAAAAAAACACCTTATTGGAAAAAGAAGGAATTGCTATGTCTGCACACCAAAGCCATCGTACACGCGTGCGTACGAGCACCAATTTTCCTTCGTCAATCAACATCTCTTTCTTATTCCTATTTTTTCACAATCATTCTTGACAACATCCAAACGATATGCTTCGACTGGCCGGAGACACCCCCCATCTAAACCCTGTCATTATACTGTGTTTCTCTCCTTTCCACATTTCCCCATGATGTGTTTCTCTACCTACTTCGCGATATATAAGCCGCATCTCATTCTGAGCCGCAGGCAATCCGGCAGATCTAAGCATGTCTGGCGTTTTAAAACTAAGCCATCGGCTCAGCTAAACTCTGGCCAATTAATATGGGATTTTGATCTACCCGATATAAGTCGTTGAGGCTGAGGATAATATGTATCAGGATTGTTTTTCTGATTGAAAATCTCGACCTGTAATCTTTTTGATTCAAATGGAAATAATAAAAAGAGTTCAGGATTTCTGCCTAAGGTGCCAAGTACTGCAAAGGTGCTTATGAAAGAAATCGCAACCCAATTATGCCAGTAACATTGTGCTGAAGATGTGGTTGGGGATAATATATATCAGGATTGTTTTTCTGATTGAAAACCTCGACCTGTAATCGCTTTGATTCAAATGAATATAAAATGAAGGATGCAGAATTTCTGACCAAGTTCAAATGCTGACAAGGCTCCTGCCTCGCAAATGCCATTTCCTCTTCACTCCCTTCCTAATTTTTCACTTTAATAAAAATCCCTACCTAATGTACCCCGGCTATGAATCGTTGAGGCACATCGTTAAAATATGTCAAAGCAGTTTTAGAAGAATTTGAGAAGTGCTCGTGTGTATGCGTATGTCGCCAAAAACAAGATAATACTAAGTAGTAGTTTAATCCGCGAATAGGTATCGAAAAACGACAAAAACCTTAGCATAGCCTGAAAATTGAAAATACCCGGAAGAGCGTTCCTTCTTCATCCAAACATTGCCATTTGGACTGGTAGATTTAATGGTAAGCTGCGTCGTTACCATTTCTACTGTCTTCCTGTCTTAATGTATCTTTCGATCATATAAAAAAGCCTCTATTAGATTTCGAAATTTATGGTTAAAACGCTATTTTATCTTTTGGCTTCTAACCTGATTCCTTTCATATAATGTATTTCTTATCTTGAATTTATAAATTAGATAATCAAAAAAAGGCGTCCAGTCCGGAAGGAAGGAATAGAACAATTCCACACTCTTAAATATTTTTGTTGGAAACTTCCACTGCATGTATTGGAAGTTTATTTTCTGTTGAAGCGAAAAAGTAAAAAAAATGTAAATCATTCATGAGAATACAAAGAATTCCAGAAATTCACGCAATTCAAGGAATTCATGAAATTAAAGAAAATCGGAGAATTCGCGCGATTCACCGTATTGACGTCATTGACGAAATCCAAAGAATTCACAGGAATTAAGAAATTCACGGAATTTAAATAATTTAGGAAATCCAAAGAATTCCATGAAAGTCACAAATTCCGTAAATTGCACAATTGCACAACTTTCGTCTTACGAAAGCTATAATACATGTATTGGAAAGCTGGACGTTGGCTATTTAGAACACTAAACACATGTATTGCAATTTCGCTATTTCAATACCATGTTTGCAATTTTACCTTACGCTTGTATTGTAGCAGTCTTATAGAAGTGTTTTAAAATTCCAATCATTTTTAACAGTGCTTATAAAATTAAAAAGATCATTAGATCTTTGGACTTTTAGACTTTTAGAGAAATTCAATTTTCATTTTTTGGTTAGCATTTCGGGGCAAGTTAAATATCTCTTTAAAGTTAATTTAATAAAGTAACCAACGGAAAAAGTAATACGTATTTGTTTACCTAGGAAAAGTATGTATATTTTATATTTTTTGTATATTTCTTTATGAACAATTTTGCTTTTTAATAATATTGTTAAATCATCAAACAAATGTAATTCCTTTAAACTATTTTTAAACAGTTATATTTATTCACCCATTTATAATTATATTCTTATAGTACAAAATTATTACTTAAACATATTCAAATATGTCCAGAATGTTGTCAAATAAAATGTTTTTTATGACGCAAGATTTCAGCCCTTTCGACGCCTATGAAGCGGCGTTGAAGCCCTATTTTTTGCTCCCTAGGGAGTGAAAAGTGACGTCATAGGAGAATAATGACAATTATACATCTATGTGCTTGCATTTTACGATAATCGATTCACTCGCAGTAAAAACTTTTATGCAAATTTTGGTTGCAGATAATAGAATTTTGGAGTAAATTATGGAAATTTACCATGTATAATTGATGAAATTACCAAAAACTTCCGGAAACGTCTGCAAATTTGACACAACTTTTTAAATTGAATTTTGTGTAATTAATCTTAAATTAACATAAACTACTTGTAATAATATCACAAATTACCAAAAATTTCATAAATTTCCGGCAATTTATAAAAATGTTTTAAATTGAATTTTGAGCAGTTTATGGAAAGTTTCCATATTTATTAAAATGTTTAATATTGAATTTTTGATAATTAATGCTAATTTATCATATTTACATGTAAAATTACCGCAAATGACCAAAAATTTCGGGAAATTTATAGAAATTTTTTAATTTAATTTTGGGCTATTTATGTTATGTCACCATAAGTTACCCTTGAAAATTACCGTAAATCGTGCTTCCATTTGATACGGGGCGTGGTGGTGGAGGAGGAGTTGTTCCTTGACCGTATCTCGAGAGGTGTGGTGATGATGCGTGTGGTAGGAGATGCTGGTGAGGAGGAGAGGCTGGTTCACGAACCAGTGCCTCGATGGAGATTCGTGCGTGGTGTGTGAAGGTGTGTGATGGTGAAGAGCCGGAGATGCTGGTGGTGTGGAGAGGCTGGTTCACGAACCAGTGCCTCGATGAGGATTCGTGCGTGGTGTGTGAAGGTTGGTTCAAGAACCAGTACCTTACGCCTGTGTGTGTGATGAGCTGCTTCGGTGCTAGGTCTGGAGGATGGAGCTGGTTCAGGAACCAGTGCTTCGGACGAGGGTGTGGGTGTGGACGAGATTGGTTCAAGAACCAGTATCCCGGTAAAAAGGAGGGTGAGGCTGGTTCAAGAACCAGTGCCTCGGAGGAAGTTGACGGTAAGGTGTGGGTGTGTGGAGCTGGTTCAAGAACCAGTGCTCCGGACGAGGATGTGGGTGTGGACGAGATTGGTTCACGAACCACTGCCTTGGTGTGAGTGTGAAGGTGTGTATGTGTGTGAGTTATGAGAGAGTGTGATGGATGAGTGGTGGAAAGTGATGAGTTTTTTTTTTTTTTTTTTTTTTAGGAACTAGGAAGTTCCGTCGTCAAAGAAAAAAAAATTCAATCCACTGAAGGCTTCGTCACTCCCACCTCCTCTTAGCACCTCCGTTTAGCAGCAGGACTCAAAGATTGGAGGACCTCATCAACATCGTCAAGGATGATGATGACGTCATCGTCATCACTGAAGTCCGGCTGCTCACAGGGTGAGGAAGTGCGAGGGGGTGAAGGCCTAGGTGGCGGACGAGGAAGAGGAAGTTGGAAGCGGGAGTGCTTGGGGATGATGACCACCGATTTCAGAACGACCTTGGGTGCACTTTTCACCTCCGTGACACGCGGGTCAGGGAGGGAACTACCACCAAGGTCCTTTTGCAATTGGGCGAGATGGAACTTGAGGTGAGCCTCTTTACCGGGACGGAGACGTTTGGTGCTGGATTTAGGCATGGGAAGGTGAAGGAGATGTTAGGTGGATAAAGGAATGATTTGGAGAAAAGGTGGAAGGTATTTTAAATAAAACTTGGAATTCAGGTGAACAAAATTTACTCAGCGCTCAGAATCTAGATACTTACAAGTGTTTGGACTAACCAGCGGATGGTTAAGCCCAGTTGAGTCGATGGAGCGAGAGTGCGCTCGTTCGGCAGTGGTCCCAGATCTGAAACCGCATTCACTCCAATACTATGACAGGTCTATGTCCGTGTAAAAATAGTAGGAGACCATAGCA
>JAAAKG020128273.1:0-14796 GCA_010014905.2 Druon quercuslanigerum
AAGAAACAAAATAACAGCCAAAACAAGTGTACCACACTGGCCCGCTGTAACGGGAATATGTACTCAGAAACAAATCGACTGTCCTTTGTGAACAAAAAATAACTCGCACAAAAATGATAGATCGAAGAACTTTCTCCGTAGTGCACTGGCGAAGAATTTACTTCTGTACAAAAAAAAGATTATTGTGTAAATGGAACATTTTTTTTTTATTTTTTATTTTTTAGGAACGAAACTTTTATAATCTGAAGTATAAAACCTTAAAAACTTTTTTTAATCAGAAAAGTATTACAATTTGTTCATCATTAAGAAATAGAAGACAAAAGTGTTCAAGCTGTAGCAGAATTGAACTACTAATCGTTGGGTTAACCACTGTTCTAATCTGGTTGACACTCTGCCATGTAATCTCATGTACACCGATGTGACGAGAGGGAACGAGATATACTTGCTGTCTCGGTTTTTCTCGTCTCGTTTTGCCTCACCTGATTTTTCCTCGTCTCGTGGCGTCCTTCCTTGTTTCTCTGCTCAGTTTTTCCGAGGAATGGGACAGATGTGAGCCAGCAGAGAAAAAAGCTCGCGGGAACTTTCTTTTGTCACTCTGACGCACTAATTCTAAATAGCGTTCTTTTATAAATATTTAAAGTCGAAATACGATTTTATATTATAATACTTGTCTGTCTATTTTTGTAACCTTGAATATGTGAAACTGTATATATATATTTTCCAAAAACCAGATATAATTTAAAAAATTAGAATAAAACTTCAACTAAGATGAGATTAGAGTACCATTACAAACTTGATATTTTTTATTATTGTGACTGAATGGATTTTAAATTAAATTTGTTTTTTTATTATGCTTTCGTTTTCACAGCTAATCAGCAACGCCTCATTTTTACAAAAAAATAAAAATAATAAAGGATATCTACTTTTGAACATTAAAAAAATATCTGTTTGTAATTTATCCTGAGCGGAAATTGTGTAAGGATTCTATTCTGGTTCTGATGAGTTTTTCCTATCACTAATTGGGCTTTAGTAAGGAAAACTAGTCAAGCCCCAATCTCTAAATGTAAATTATAGGAACTGTTAACAGGGATATCAATCAAATAAGTTTTAAATAAATAATTTTAATAATACATATATTTTGAATTAACTAACATTTTTCCTAAAATCTTCTTTTATTACAAAATTGTCCTAAACCCTTCCAAATTCCTTTAAAGAATCTTATTGCCAGTACTGATCATTTTTGGTTACCGGTACCTATGAAGATATTGCAAGTTTTCTTCTTTACCAACAATAACATATTTAGGAAAGTTTTTAATAATTAGGTTTTAAGTTCAAAATATGCATATATTTGTGTGTGTGTGTGTGTTCGAAACAAAATTATCTTATTTCAACATGTCATAAATTGTAATGCCGAATTATTTTGTCTTGGCTCACTTGCAATAAAGTAATACACATACTTTGAGAATATCATTCCAAAGAAAAGAAATTATGAAGCTAGCATTTATATTACTGTTTAAATTAAAAAATTTTAATTTGTTTATTCGAATTTATTTATTTATTTTTAATTTATTCAGATATCACTCAAAAAATCAATATTTCATTTTTTCATCTTTTCCAGGCCTTAACTACAAGTGTTTGACTTTTTTACGGACAAATTTCGCCCGTGAAAAAAAAACATAAATTTTCATAACCTTTTAGGAGGCGCCTTTTTGCATTAAAAAAAGGCTTTATTTGGACAAACCCATAGTTTAATCGTGCTAAAATAGTGAAATATTGTAGTTTAGAGCGAAAGATAAAAAATTTTGAAGGAGTAGAAATTTGAAATCCACTACGAAGTGCAAACAGATTTTTCAATTAAAATTGATTAAGCTTTCTAATGATTAATTTTGAAACTTGGTAATGTGATCTTTAAATTTAAACGAAATATATACGCCTAAATATTTTAATTTGAAAAAGTTTGGTAATTGAATACAGTACAATCTCGGTATTTGCACTCTTCGTATGTTTCTGCTCTCCACAACAAGTATTTTACAACCAGCGTTATCATATCTCAAATTCATGCGAAAGCGATTTCAGGGGTTGCCAGATGGAACATTGACCACGTGACCCAAACTTGGAAAATAAATCATCCAATAATGATAATAATAATAATATAATAATAGTAATAAATATAATAATATAATATAATATACTAATAATAATAAGTAATAATGAGCTAAATTCAATCGCTCAATTTGCGATAAATCGCCCAATCTGGCAATCCTGAATGTGCGCAAGTCTTGGAATTATGCTCCTCTGCAGAAATCCCAATGTTAAGGAACTTTTTTTCGCCTCCAGTAGAGCAGTGTGCATCCAGTAAGGACACTTCACCACCGCAAATGAAAATAAAACTTAACTTCGCCAACATTGGGACTTCAGCTCTCTTGCAGCAACATTTTTAATTTCAAGAATATGTTATATTTATATATTTATATTAAGAAGTATATTGTATAAGGCAGACTTACCACAACCGTGAACGAAAAATTAAATTACCAGGAGAAGATCCGGAATGATGCTCTTCATGTTTTTTCAAATGATTTCGTAAACAGTGAAGGAGAAAATATGCGATGCTTTGTATACTTAACACCGTTTTTTTCTCATTCGTATGACAAGAAGAAAAATATTCAGAAATTTTAGAGTTGAGAATATGTGTATATCGAGTGGTAGACGCGATAAGATACTTAAAAAAGCCAGTAAACGTAGTCAATACTAGGTTTACCCTCTACGTTTCTCTTTTAAATTAGATACAGAATATGAGCAGAATAATGTTAAAGTGGGCCCCCAAAGGTATGCTTTATAGGGCACCTAAAAGCTCCATAAGTTCAAATTTAAGTTTTGCGAAGTTTCTGGCTCTAGTTATTATTTACTTTAGGTTTTCTTCATCGAAATTGATTACAATGCATGAAATACTATTTTTTACTGATAATAAGATGTTTAACTTTTCTTAAGGTTTAGTCTTTCTTTCAACTTTTTAGTTAGAGCCATACAATATTCAATTTCACTTATTAAAAAATATTTCTTCAGCAATGCATCAATATTTATAACAATATTCTTTCAGAATCACTGTTAGTGCAATTGCCACTAACATTTCCGTATGGATTGCGTATATTTTGATATTTTCGGAATAAGAGTCAGTCTTTTAATTTTGTTTTCTTAACAATTTCATTATTTACCACCAAAAAAATATCAAAAGTTGTGTACAGTATATCTGAGCAAAAAGAATCTTTTTTGTTTCTTGCACTTTTTTCAAAGGATCAACCGTTGGAATTTCCTGAATCACAAAGAAATGATTAAAAAAAGGCATATTTGCACAGCTGTAGCTCAGAATCTATTAGCCAGAAAAATTTGAAACATGTACATTGCTCACCTCGAGGTTAGATCTCTTTTAAACAAAAAGAAATCTCCCAATCAAATGAAAACTTCTCTCCATGAGTTATTATTAAAATCTTTCTTTTTTGGAGAGAAAAATGGCTAACATTTTTATTTTTTAACCAAAAACCCGTCCAGACCAACCAGTCTCAAGGAGTTTCCTGAATACTCTTGCAGAACCTATAGAAGCTATAAAAAATATTGTTTATTATTCATAAACTCTCTTGCATTATTGTTTATAACAACTGTTGTAAGCAAAAACCATTAATAAGCAGAATCGATTTTTTTAACTTTCTATTGCATTTTAATACAAGGTAAAACTTTTTTCTTACGACGAGCCATTGTTTATTGACAGTCTCAAAAAATATATATTTTTATATATCCATGCTTCCTCAAATAATTTGAATTTTCTACGGAAACTTAGCAAAATACATAATAACATTTTTTTACTTTTCCCATTGTTATAACTCTTATTAAGTACTATATAAAGTCCTAGATAAGGTTATATATTTTTATTAAGCAATTCGTTGTTTTTCACTATTGTAATAAGAAGTATATTAATGAATCGAATTACTATTTTTCTGTCGCTAATCAAATTTGTGAAATTTCACAAGTGGTTAGTTCAATTTTAACAAGAATTTAAATTCACCTAAGGGTGTACACGAAGGCGGTCCTTTATATCTAAGAAGAATGAATTTTCAGCAGTGTCTGTGAATTGATTGAATTCTCTGCATTTCTTAAATTAGCTAAATTCCTTGAATTCACAGAATGGCTTAAGTTCGCTGAATGATCAAATTTTCTGAAGCCGTTGAATTCTCTAAATTCCTTGATTTTTCCGCTGAATGTTTTAAATTTCGTGAATTCCTCGAATTTTATGAAGTCCCTTGAATTCACGGAATCCCTTGAATTATCTGAATGATTTGAATTTTATAAATTCTTTCAATTTCCTGAATTCTCTGAAGTCCTGAGGCTGTAGAAGAAGGCTGTAGAACGTCCTCGTTCGCCGGTGCTGTGGGGTAACCCTCGGTGCGGAGTCTGCGAAGCTCGGATTCGCAGCAGCAGGCTTCGTAACGAGCCTGGCGTTGACGCGGGTCTCCTCCATTCGATGGGAAAACTCCTCCCTTCGTAGCTAGCGTAAATGACGTCGTGGACGTAGCACGTCAGTATTCAGCGCAGGAGGATTCCATACTGCGTTCAATGTGGGCCGAAACCCAGAGAAACGCCTTACTTCGTAGCGAGTGTAAATGTCGTCATGGTCATAGCACGTCGATATTCGGCATGGGAGGATCCCGCACTGCGTTCAATGTGGGCCAAAACCCAGAGAAACCCCTTACTTCGTAGTGAGCGTGAATGACGTCGTGGTCATAGCATGTTGGCATTCATAGAATTTAGTGGCGGTTTCTTTGATATATTCTGAAATATATGGTAATTAAAATTCTCTGTGAAGGACAGAGTTCTTGGTATATCTACGTGTTTTGGTGATAGGTCTGAGAAATTTACTTTGTATAATCTGTATCTGATTGATGTTACTTTTTGACGCACCACGCCAAATTGTGCAGGCGTAGGTTATAATTGGTCGGATGAACATTTTGTACACTAGGATTCCATATTCAGGTTTAAGACTCAAGTGTCTCTTAATAATAGGGCTTAAGCGCGAGATAAGCCCAAGAGCTTTCCCTTTAGATTCATGGATATGCTGCTTCCAATTAGGACGTTTATGAAGTTTACCCCCTAGGTATTTTACATAATTTCTCCATTCTATTGGTTCATTAACCATTTTTGGTGGATCTATTTTAAAAGGCTTTCTCTCTGAGAAAAGAATTGATTCTGATTTTTCTACATTATTTTTTATTCTACAAAGCATAGCCCATTCCTTAATGATTTCAAAAGCTTTGTTAAGTGATTTTAAGATGTTCGAGACTGGCCAAGAAGAAGTGAATAGTGCGCTTTCGTCCTCAGGACGACCTCAGGAATGTCGTTCACGTAGATAATAAAGAATACCGGACCTAAGATGCTGCCTTGGGGCACACCCGCTCGGAGGGGTTTCTCTTTTGAAAGTGTATGGCCAATTTTTACTGAGGGTTTTCTATTGGAACGATAAGAGTTTATAAAAAGGGTGCGTCCTCTTGGGAAGTTGTAATTCATTAATTTTCTTAGCAGCCCCACATGCCATACACTATCAAAAGCTTTTTCTACATCGATGAAAACAGCTCCAGTATGCTTTCTTCGATTGAAATTCAAGCTAACGGTTTCGGTGAGTTTAAGCATGATGTGCTAAGTAGAGTGGCCTTTTCTAAAACCGTCTTGTTGTTATTTAAGCATGCTGTTTTCCTCGAGGTGGTAGTTTACGCGAGTGAGCATTATCTGTTCAAAGATTTTGCTCATGGTATTTAATAGACTCATGCACCTGTAGCTTGTTGGATGATATGGATCCTTTCCTTTTTTTTGAAAAACTAGAATATGAGCCAGTTTTAAAGTTGCAAGAAAGTAGCCTAGTTGAATACAGGCATTGAATATAAGTGCAAGGAGAATTAGGCATGAGATAGGAAGCTTTTTGAGTACTAAATTTGAAATTGAATCAGGGCCGGCTGCTTTCCTGTTTTTAGTATTTTTAATGTGTTTTGTTAATTCCTTATGGGTTATTTTCTTGCAATTATCCCTGCTTAGGACTTTGAAAAAGTCGGAAACAATTTTTTCACATTCAGTAATGGCTTTCGGGTCGGATTGCTTGTTGTGCGGAGCGAAGTTACTTTCATAATTTGCAGCTAAAAGATTTAATTTGCCGGTGGGATCCAGTTTTTTAAGATGGGGAATATTGGTTCGTGGCTTCTTTAGGGCTTTAGTCATACGATACATAGAGTTATCTTTAATTTGAAGTTTACCGACTTCTAGATTCCAATATTTACGTCTGTGCTCCTAAACTTTATTATCTATTGTTTTACGCAGGTGACTGATTATGTTTTTGAGAATTCAACTTTTAGTTTTTCGATGGGTTTGGCAGAATTGATTACGGGTATTGATAAGGTCTTCAATCTCGGGGCTGAGAAGTAGATTGTAACTGTTTACGGTGTACATAGGGACCGAAGCGTGAATTGGAGTTTTTATACCAGAAGTTAAATTAGTTATGGCTTCGTCGACGTGAGTAGAGTTTGTTAGCATGGGTTCAAAGTTAACTTAAGTTTCTAGAGTGAAATTGAATTTTTGCCAGTTTGCTTTTGCGAAGTTATAGTAAGGTGTGAACGTGGCCTTTTCACAGTTAGTGTAAAGGCTCAAAAGAAGTGGTCGATGATCTGAGTCTAATTCATCGATGGTGAGTGTCTTGGTTGTATAAATTATTTTTGGTGATTGAAAAGTCAATAAGATCTGTTTTATGTTTGGTGTTGTGAGGGAAAAATGTATACGAGTCTGGTGCAGAAAAAGACAGATGTTTGTCGTTGATGAACTCAAATAATAGTTTTCCAATTTTGCTTTTTGTTCTGCTATTCCAAGCTAAGTGCTTAGCATTCAGGTCCCCAGCAGCGATTACCGTGGGGGCTAGTTTTAATATTTTTCTGTACTCATTTTTTGTAAATTCGCGAGAGGGAGTCTTGTAGAGCGAGACGACGGTATATGGTTTCCCGTGAATTTTTATTTATATTGCCGTAGCTTCAAGGACTTTAAGTTCAAGAATTATTAGTTTGTGGTGGTCAATGTTTTCTTGGATTATGATCGCGGTACCCCTATTAGCGTTATTCAGGTATAATTTGTCGCCACGGTCTAAACTGATGTTTACGGATTCTCGAAGTAATGTTTCACTGAGTAAGCAAATAGTGACTTTATTCATATGGAGGTATGTGGCTAGTTCGTGTTGTTTTTTAAAGGATACCCTGAGCATTCCCAAAAATGATGTTTAGAGTATTGATATTGCAGATGGCCCATGATATCAGTGGTTAAGATTTTAGCTCTTTTTAGTAGATTTACATGGTTTACTTTGATGTCGTGAGAGTGAGTATTTTTAATGGGCACAGTAGTTGGCGTTATTTTATTTAGTTGGGCTGAAGTTTTCATGGCGACAGGGGCGTTAGCGCGAGTGTTAGTGATTTTCGGAGTTTTTGGTAGCTGTATAGTTGAAGGTTTGATCAAAAGTTCTTCAGAAGTAGAGGCGACTACAGTGCTGTAAAGCGTTAATTTTTTCTGTGACTGGGTACTGACTTGTGTGATGTATTCGCGTTTATAATTATTCTCATGTCATTAGCGGGATGGTCTCCAGCGCAGTTGGCGCAAGTAGCCGGTGATTCAGGATCCTTTTTGCATGTAGAACACTGATGTGTGCCACCACACTTCACACAGCGTGACACACGTAAGAGACATGGTCGAACCTTTGGCACTTAAAGCATTGAGAGTTTTCCTTAGGTTTCACGTAGGGCTCGACTTTGATTTTTATGAAAGCAATAGACTTTAGATTGAGGAGCTCTTTTGCTTGAGGGGTATTCGGCAGCGTTACCAGAAGCATTGGCAAGGCTTTTTTAGTTTGTCAGCTCCTCATTCGGGCAACCGACGTGATTGTGTACCCCTCCTTTTTAAGTTCGGAGAGAAATGAGTATTCCGGGAACGCGATGGGGATATTTCGAATTACTAGCTTAATGGGGATTGTAAGCCTTGCTGCTCTAGATTGGTGATAATTTTAGGATATTTTTCGAGATATAAATTTCGAACAGAATATATATCTGACCCGAGATTGTATACAATCGGTTTAAGTTTGGTAGAATCTTCTAATATTTTGGGAAGAATTGTGTAAGGGTGGTTAGCCTCATCTACAATATCATTTATTGGGGGTATTTTTCCCGGCAATTTAGGTTTGTTCGGATCAGTGATTTGAGCGTTAGGGACTGCTTTTAAATTTGACTGATCCATACTAACGATTGACGTTCTCGACGTCCTACTACTTCCTCTGATTAACTTAGCTGAAGATCGGCAACGCCTGGCGCTGTCCGAAGCGTTATCAGACGATTTAACGAGCTTTCGCTTTTTTACTTTTCAACGTGACGATGGAGATACTGTCTTCTTTATCCATCCTGTTGAATGCCGTCTCGGTGACACTGCTACTTCCTGCTAGGCCGGAAGCTAGTTTTAAGCTCTGTGACATTGGAGTGACAGAGCGCAAAAATTTTATTTGAGCAATCGACTTGATCCGTCTGATAGACCAGGATCTATCAATCTATCATGAGCATAACTCGATCTATCAAATCCTATCCTAATTGTAATAATGTGAGAGCGCTTCAATCGATACAGATGTCTGTGATCAGACAGTGGGAGGCTAGATTCGGATTTTTCTTGAATTTTCTACATTTCCTGAATCCCTTAAAGTCCCTAAATTCATTGAGTCCTTGAATTCTTTAGGATTTAATAATTTTCACTGCTAAAAATTTATGATTCGTGGATATAAAGGACCTCCCTTGTATAGGTCCCTTACATAAGGACATAGTGCACAGTTTTGAAGGCGACATCTGTGCACATGCAGATGTCCATCTGGCCATCGACGTGCACAGTTGTAGTGAAAGTGGTCGCCATCCCGATGTAATTAAGGTTCTTTTTCCTCAAGAAAAAATGCTATAAAATAAAAATGAACTTCTTGACGCATTCTAGTACATCACCATCTCTGATTAAAAATAGACTATAATGCCTTGAATGTGTTTAGTTAACTTCATAGCCTTTGTTCCAGTTTCATGTTTTCAATTTCAAAATGAGGTTTTCTTATTCTTTTAACAGAGTTAAAAATGTTACACCCTCGCAATGTTTTATTTAATAAACTATTCTATTTTTCGATTTTCCATTTTCAAAGCATTTATAAATCATTATATAGTTTGAGTCAAATTTTTTATTTTTATTAAGAAATCAGTTGATGTCCATTATTAAATTAGGAAATATTTCGATTATTGTAATAAGTTCTCTCTAAAATTTTACTAGTAATTAAGTTGACAGTCTTTCGTCTGATTAATTTAAAATTGATATTAAATTTAATATAAATTGCTTAAGATTTGAAGTCGGAATTTTTTACATTTTAAACAAAAAAGTGGCATTTTCAACCAAACAAATTAACTTTTTACCAAAAGAGATAAAATTTTAAAGAAAATTTTAGTTTTTATGCTTTTTTTATTAAAAATGTTGACTTTTAGACAAGAAAATATGAATTTTCAAATAAATAGTAAAATTTTTGCCCTAAAGCAAAAATATTTTAGACCAAACAGTTGCATTTATAAATTCTTGAAATTTCAAGCCAAAAAGACGATATTTTTAGATTAAAGTTAAACTTTCAATCCAGAATTTTTCTACCAAAGAAAAATTTTTAATTTTAGAAAGTTGAACTGTCAATAAAAACAGCCAAATTTTGAACAAAGCGTTTGATTTTTCGAACAAAAAAGATGACCTTTTAACAAAACAGTGAAATTTTTAGCATAAAAAACATAGTGAATTGAATTTTGAGTTCATTTTTCACCCGAAAGGAGATATTTTGATTTGGAAAATTTTAATAGCTTAAAAAAGTCCAAATGGTTTGGTAAACTTTAAATTTTTTTTCTATTTCGAAAAATCCAATTTTCATTAAACTGAATTTAAATCTTCAATATTCCTCAGAATTGCATAAATGAACAGAATTCCTTAAATTCTTCGAAATTCCTTAACCTCGTCTCCATTCTTTGAATGCATCGAAATTCACTGGAATCCTCGCACCGTTATTAAGTCCATAAAATTCTTTGAATTATCTGGATTCAGAAAATTCTAGAAATGCAAGAAATTTGCAGACTTCCAGGAATTTACTAAATTCAAAGAATTGATGGAATGCAAGGAATTGACGGATTTCGCTGGATCCTAGGAATTCGTGGAAGGAGGTCAAGGAATTTCGCAGAAGTTAATACATTTAGATAATATAATAAATTTAACAAAATAGTAATTAATAATAAAATAAAAAATTCAAGGCATTCTCAAAAATTAAAAATATTACACAGACTTCAACGAAATCAAAATAATTAAAAGGGATTCAATATGAACTCAAAAAAATTCAAGTGAATACAAAGGTATCTGAAAATCCCAAAGTATCAACTTTTTTTTTATTTCGAATTCGAAATGCTCGAATCACGTCGGTAAAAAGCTATCTAACGCTCACTTTTTATTGGGCTCTATAGGCTTATAACATGTTGGTTTCGCAAAAGGCATCATACATCACTCACAGAGGTTCATGCGTATCCACGTTGAAATGTGTTCGCAAGGACGACCATAAAAATCATGGCTTCTCTGTTTAAAGACGTGCCTAACACTATTTGTGATGTAATATACTATTATTTTAGTTATAATTTGACAGTTATTGAAATTATCTTATGCTATCGAAAGAAATTTTGCACTTTTTTCCAATAAACAATGATATGGTATTTCGAACGAGCAAGAAACTTCTTCTCTTGAAGAACAAATCAAATAGCTTTACAGAAATATTTTTCTTATCATATGTGACAAGATTATTTAACTAAACCTTTGTACAAAACAAAGCTCTTGAGTGTCCTAAGTGTTTCAACGAGTACAAAAAAAGCTTTAGTTACACGACAAAGTGAAAATTGTCAGGAAGAAAGAGTTACGTATTTTCTGAACCGAAACAAGGTGGAATTTTATTATTGAAATTTTCAAGTTTTATAAACAAAAATAAAGATTTTTAAAAACTTACAGACATTACGTAGCTCCAGCACTTAAATGGCAGGAAAAAAAAGATTAAGAAGAAGAAGATTAAAAGGGGATTTAATTGCTGATAAATAAAGGTTTACATCATATATGCATCTCATGAATAATAAAGGAAAGTACCCTTGAAAAACTCTTCCTTAGAATTTGGTTAAAAATGTATCTATTTTGTTAAAAAATATATAATTTTCACTTTAAATGTTAGGAATTTAAACCGTTTATAACGAAATTAAATATAATTGCCATAAGTGCATCGCGCCTTTTAGCCAGCCCATTTTTTGGGCAAGAATAGGCAAAACGTTTTTATTTAAAGGCTTAATAATTAAGAAATTATTACAAATTTGAAATATATTTTAAAAATAGAAAACTTTCAAAATTTTGGTATTCATGTACAATAAAAGCTTTCACTTGTCTTTCTTTATTCTTTATTGACTAAATTTTATAATTTAAAATTCTTTCGATTTCATATAATTAATTTTTTAACGATATGCCATTGAGCTCCACAATATAAAATGGAAGAATTTTCAAAGATTTTTTTAAAAAGTGAAACGAGAAGAAAGTGAAAGAAGAAATCCAAGGCCTAAGATGGGAAATAATAATAAAAAATAAAAGTGGAAAATATGAATTATTTACATATTTTAAATCCTACTTACCTTACTTTACACGCGATAAGATAGTCCCTTAAATTCGTATGCAATCGCTGATGGTACTTTAAATAGAAAAATATTCCTTTTTGAATTATCCTTAAATTAAAAAATATCATGAATTTGGAAACAAGCTCATTTCCGAATTTTTAAATCGCAGTCTTTTCTAATATGAAGTTTATATTTTAATTATATTTAAACTTTTAAGTTTACAAAATTTTTAAACTCTAAATGTAGGTCGTAATGAATTCGCTCTGTGAGACTCAAATACGTTTATAGCATGCATTACAGTTATTCCATTTCACCATTTTGGAATACGGAATCGCAGCCGGAACTCACCTGAAACAAAAAGAAAGCGAGCAATTAAAAAATATGAATTGAAATTATTTTTACATTCTCATTTACAATGAGAATGTATTCATTTTATGCGAAAACTGACTTTCGCGAAGGAATAGAGAGTTCACAATCACAAAATTACAGTGGTAATTTTAAAAGTTTTGCGCAATAATGTGCAAAAAATGCAAATACGAAGTGCGCAGCGCCACGTAAATACATCACCGAGCGCGAAATATTGCACAATTGTGAGCGAAGCGCAAATACATCATCGAGCGCGAAGCTTTCACAAAAATTCAACTTTTTGGTTGAGAATTCTTAAATTTTACCGAAAAGGCGTCTTTTTTGGTAGTTAACTAATCTTTTTGATTAAAAACTTATATTTTTTGGTCGCAAGTTAAACGTTATGGCTGAGAACTCTTAAATTTGGTTCAAAACTGATTTTTTTTAAGAGAAAATAATCTTTCTGTTTGAAAATTCACCCTTGTGGTTACAAATTTCACAACTAAGTTTTAAAGTCGACCTTCTTTCTTGAAAATGCATTTTTTAGTTGAGGATTAAAAATATTATTTAAAATTTCATTTGTTAGGTTGGACACTGAACTGTTTTGTTGAACATTCCTCTTTTTTGGGTCAAAAATGGTTCTTTTTTGGGTAAAATTTCAACATTTTGCTAAAATTAAACTATTTTTTTAAAAGTTCGTTTGTTTGTTGAAAAATAATCTTATTTAGTTAAAAATTCAACTATTTACTAAGATTTTCATATTATTGATTTGATAATTTAACGGTTTTTTATAGAAAGTTCCTAATTTTTCTTTGAAAGTTCAATAGTTTAGTAAAAAAATCAGATGTTTGGTCAAAAATTCTTTTTTTTTTTTAATAATTGAACATTGTTTTCCTTTTAATTAAAAGTTTAGCTATTCCATTCTTGTTAAAAATTTACCCTCCTTAGTTTAAAAAATCAACAGTACCAAGATAAACTGCCACATAAAATTCAATTAGGCACGTTTCAACACTTACTCTGGAAATTACTTTTTTATTTTAATTGCTGATTTATTATCGAAGTCTATAATTCAACACACGGTCACAAAATAGGTGAGTAACGAGATAATCCTCAAAGAATTTAGTGCAGAAGAAACACCTGTTAACATATGGGAAAGAAATCGATTAAGATGGTTCAGTCATGCTAAGAGAGAATGAAAGATTCACGACTAACAGAACAATTGTATCAAGGTTAGAAAAATTGTAAGAATGTGTGAATGATATGCTAATTAGAAGAGACATATGAAGCCACAGAAAAACGCCAGCTTCCTCTGAATCCGAATTAATAGAAATTCTACTAATGCAATTAGTAGGATTGTATCTTACTCTTAAGTTATATTTCCCATTATTATAAACAATCTTGATCTATCAATTCTTAAAACAATTCTTTCGTATAGAAGAAATCTGTTTTTTTTGGGTTCAATAGTTACTGTTGCCTTAAAATAAGGAACCGAATAGTAAAACGTCTAGACGCAACATCCTTCTCCAGTATTATAAGCAATGAGGATGATCGAAATCATGAAGCTTAACCATTTTTAGAAGAAAAATTCTGGTATTCAGCAACGTTGCCAATTCTTGTATCAGTAATCTCCAATCAGCAGATCCTGAACTTGTGCATACATGGGCGAGGGAGCTATAATGTAGGGATCAGTCATGATCAACAACTTGTGACACAAATCTTCATTGGTTGCAATCCGACTGATTTTACGGGCATTGAATTCCCTTATCCTCTTGAAAATCTTGCCTCTTAGGATTCTTTTGTCAATTAACCGATAGGCAAGGAGGCACTTTCAATGACCTCAGCGCCATATATGAGGATCTTGTGAACTGTCACAGGCATATAGAACCAACTATATAAGCTGACGTAAAGTTTTGCAGTTTCCTGGTAATATTTTCCGAATTTGATAATGTCTATTCTCTTTCCTGATGCCATAGCTTTCAAAATAACGCCGAATTTCTCGATTAATACTTTGTGAACCTCGGTAATACTCAAAGTCAATTTAGTATCTTCAAAGAATCGTCTGTTTTTCATCGGCTAACTTCGCTGTCCATTTGCTGAATTCTATGCGATACGCAATGTGAAGGATACATTCCATGAAGCGTATCTAAGCATGTAGTGTGGATATACCAAAAGAGAAGTTTTTAATCTTCACAAAGAAGAATTTGATTTTTTCCAACTTGTTCATCATGGTGGGCTTTGCGGGACATATAGAACATGACGATGATGATTGTGTTTTAGCAAGCGGTTGGCAAACCTTTCCGTAAACCATACGGACATTATCATTTTATGCGTGATTTTGCAACCGAAATTAATTGCTGTTGGTTTGAGTTCATCCATTTCTCCTTGAATCTGCTTTACCTCAGGGATGGTAGTCTCCTTCGTTTCCTTTACATAGCGAAATCGCATGATTCTACAAAGTCTTGATGACCCAGGATGTGGATTTTTCCATATGGCCAAACATCTACCAGTTGCCTTGTCTATCATCTCCAATGCTAGCGGTACCATCGAATAAATTAAGATGCTTGCAACGGATTTACTAGGATCAGGGAAAGACTGCTTGTATGAATTATGTCCAGATGTCCCATCACATCTGTTACGTCGTAACAATTTATTTGAATAACTGTTTGAGATATTATTTCTAATTTCATTTTTTTTATATACAATTCTG
>JAAAKG020128284.1:0-37884 GCA_010014905.2 Druon quercuslanigerum
CTTCCTCACACTACTCCCCTCCCTACCAAGTGAGTCACGCCTACCCCGAAAGGGAAACGGCTTAATGGTGTAATAATGGTGTAGTAGTTGAATTAAACCAGAAATGATGAATTTTCAAAAAAAGTTGAAATCTCAAGAAAAAAACATAATTTTCAACCAAATAATTGCATTTTTAACAGAACAGACGAAATTAGTACAAAGAGAATAATTTTTAATAATTTAAAATATTTTCTTAAAATTAATTTTTGAAACAAAAAAAATCTTCTAAAATTTTCCCAGAAATCTTCAGAAGATGTTGGAATTCTCTTCAAATCCATGAAAAATAAAATTTTTCTAAAACTTAAAGTGTGATGCTCGGCTGGAATAAAATTTGTATTGCCGTTGAATTCATGGTTTTTTTTATGGTTTTATATTAATTTTTCGACAGTATGGATCCCACTTTATGACAACAATACGTTATGGAAGTATATTATTCATATGAAGCATATGGACTATATGTGACGTTCCGCAAAGAAAGGGCCTGCTTTATCAATCATAGCATTATGATTCGCAATTTCCTCATGTTTGTTAGATTTTTCCAAGTTGGAAAATGAAATTGGGATTAGATGGTTGAAGTTGTGGAGGTTGTCAAGAAATCAGTATGAGGACTGGGTATCACTCATTTTTTCCCTCTTACTCAGAGAAATGATGAAAATAATTAAACTTATATTTATTGTTTCTTATTACGTTTTTTTATGTAAAATAATGATCTTTAAACATTTTTAAAGTATTTTAATAGATTTAAAGCATCAATTATTTTCGTTTTGTGTCGTTTTGTCGAGGAGGATCAAATTTATAATTTCTATTTCTTCTGCTGCTTCTTTGTAAAAGTAAATAATTTATAAACATCTTTCAAGTTTTTCATCAAGTCAAAAAGTGTAATAAAAGGCCCAGTATAAGGACTATTTTGATTTTCCCTCCCTTTGTTAGCAATGATGTTAAAGAGTAATGTTTTCTGTTTCACGTGATGTTTCTTTTATACTACAAGATCATTTTAAAACGCTTTTAATGTTTTTCATCGATTTTTAAAACGTGAAAAAATGCAATTAAAAAAAACTAATAATGACAACTAGGTAAAGCACACACTCAAAAAAAAAAGATTCTTTGATTCAAATTAAAATAATATTCTTCATTATGAAATTATTTTTGGTAGAATAAAAAATTTTGTCAAATTTACAGTCTCATTAATTCCAGAAAAGTATTTTTCTCGGTGCATTTATTTTTTCCTCCACGCTACTCTGGAAATTTAAAAGTCCCAGTGCCTCCATTTATTATTACCTCTCAAATATAAAACTTTTTCAGGCGAATTAGATGTACGTAGAGTTTTAAACACTTGCAGATTCCAAATATGTAGCTTAGATTCAAATCGCACGTGATTAGAGTAGGAGCTTTATACCCCAGCATCATCATTTAGAAAGAATTTCATTTTTATCTCAATAATTATTCACTTAAATTAATTTAATTTTTTCCGCGAAGGATAAAAATTTCTCCATTTATCTCGATAAAACTTTTTATTTAATAATAAGAGACCTAAAAATACAATTTAACATGATGAACAAAAAGTTTTCTACGATAGTTTTTCAATTACAAAATTTTGATAAAATTGATTAATTGAAAATATTAAGAAACAAACACTTTCCCTGTAGAAGAGGGGAAAACGAAATATTCCTAATCCAATTTTTTCATCTCGTAAATTATAAAACTGGTTTTTTTTTCAATATTAGAAATGTGTAATAAGGACTTCTTTAGGCCTCTTAAATATGTACAATATATGTTACAAATTTGTTTTTAATGATTTTTGATAGGATGTGTAGTTTTTTTATCGTGATAAATAACATGAAAATTAAATAATCAAATTTTTTAAATAATCAAAATAGATCTACACATTTTTTATTAGGCCGCAGTCTCGCTTTCCGTCTAATCTCTGCAAATGGCCTTGGCCACAATTCGGAGGGATGCAAACGTTGGCCACCTGAACCGCCTCCAATTTAAATGCATAATATTGCGCAATATACTCGACTGAGTACTCGCGCACTGCGAAATTTTCCGAGGCGAGAGTCACAACTACGTGCGTCAGAACTTCTAGATAGGCCGAGAACGGGGGACAGAATCGGAGGCGTAGATTTTGTTTTATTTGTAAAACATAAAAATAAGATTTTATTTGTGGACAAACGAAACAAGTTATAAAAAAACAATTATTAATTTGATCTCCCAAAAAAGGGCTACAAACTTGTCATGAATTATGTTTTGATAATATCCGCATTTTTTGCCCCAGACCTAGACACAGAAGTCAATATAATATTATTTGATATAATAGAGTTAAACTACCAAAAAATGCAAAAAATACACTTTTTTATCGTGAAAACTATATAACTTCCTTAAATGAAAAATATCAAATTTAAGTGCCTGGGCACAACGAAAATATTTGTCCACACTCTCGGAATTTCAGTGAATATTGTTGCCTTCTCCAGTTCCCCTGGCTGATTTGCATGCTTAAAATTCATGGGTTTTTGTTTTTAGTTCGCAACTTGACTTAAAATTTAAATTTCCCGCGTTGGAATCACGTGGAAACACTATGGGATCTCCCTCTCCCTCACCCTCTCTTGAAATTATAGAAATAACTAGAAAGCACTAGAAAGTCGTTGATAACGAAAATGTTATGATTATAAATCTCAAGGCGATCCGCTACAGAAATAAGAACTTTAAGTTGAAAAGAACAAGCGCACTCTTTAACTGTCGACTTTTTCTTTCTCGTAAGAATCAAAAGTTAGAATGTCTCGCGTTTAGATGTGATGTGATTTCTTCTAATTAACAGCTGCCAACAGTTCATATCAGCTCCCGCTGTAAGTGCGGTGAGTGCTACATCATATCAGTCGTGAAAAAACACGTAACTTCATTCAAATCAAAAAAGTACAGGTTATAGCGTAATATTAAAAAGTATAGTACAAAACCAGTGCTAAACGTATAAGAACCGAAATTATTTAACTAGTTAATTAGAAAGACCTGTGAAATAAAAAGAATAATTTTTGTGTACCGAACCTAACCTCAAAGGAAGAGCTGTCATCTGTCAAGCCTACTACGCAATCTCCGACAGGATTATATACATTCACTTATCGAGCAGTCCTTGCTTCACATGCTTTTTATCGAATCAGTAATAAAATCTTTTTTTTGGCGCAAGGTGCCGCCTACTTCGATTCATCGATAACGGTTTCCATAGAATAAAACTACTCTGCGGCTTTTTGATCGAAGCACAGAATGTCCTAAACCACAGACGAGTCATCGCGAGTGCTTATCGCGATCCAAGAATTCTTGGATTAACGATAAATAAAAAGGATAAACGTGTCTATCAGTTTCGCGAGGGCGCGAGGCCGTGACCCTGAGCTCGATTCGCGACTAAAGTCAGTAAGTAAAGTTAGTTGAGTAGCAGACATCTAGAATTCACATCATCGGACAAGTTATTATGCCAATGTGTGTAGTCAAAAACGACGAGGGAATGGGAAATCGCTTCTACGTGCCAAAGCATCTCAACTCCATCATCCGTTGCCTCTAATAAGAGCGAATTTCCTCAGTTTCTCATTGTCCTCAAAACTTGTGGTATGACCACTTCGCCCTGAATTTTTTCTCTCAAAAAAAAAAGGAAAAAAATCTACTCTCGATAGGGAGAGAGGCTCTGTCTGTACATGTCCAAGTAGTGAATTAAAAGGTGGTGTAGGTAGCGCGACGCGCGAGCATCCAATAAAGGAATATAAGAACAAGTGTCTATAGTCATTCAGCACCCGGGAAGGAGCGCGTCACGATACGGAAAGAAATTGCGTTAATTTGGCTCCAAATCCGGCTCCCTCAAGGGTTCGTTTTACTTTTTCGTCTCAAATAGTTGCAACGTTTTTTGTCGTCATCTCCGAGGACTTTTCCATCGTTCGCTGTCATTTTTGAATCAGTGCAAACTGTCACTGTTTCGGAACGGACCGGACGGACTAGCAGCTGGGGCACAGGACCGCCAGATTGACCGTCTGGGAAAGGCAGTCCGCCGAAAACTCTCGAAAATGCCGCTTTTCGGTAAAAAAGACTCTAACAAGAAGCTCAAAAAGGATGGAAAGGACGACAAGTCCCCCTCCGTCGATGAAAAGTACACTCTCAAGGAGCTACTTGGCACGTAAGTACACTCACTTTCAGACTTTTGTAAGTACACTCAAGACTCAAAATAGACTTTTTCCAGGAAAGAATTAGAAATCTCTTTTATATGGTATAAATGTTACTCAAGGCATCAAAAATTAATGTCACAAGAATTCTACAGGTGTCGAAACCGTCTGTGATCATCTCGGAAACGAGAAATTCTTTTGCAACCAAATTTCTTGGCTATTTAGCTTTAAACTTTGTTTTTCAAACGTTTTGCCAAACCGAGGGACATTGTCGATTGTTTATTTTGTCAGTTGGCTCGACTTTTACTGTTTATAAGAATGAAATGTGGTGTCGGGACTCGGGACTCAACAGTCAAGTACGCCAAGGAGATAGTGTTTTGGCATCGCTTAATTATTATTTTAATTAGGTTTTGCCTCTAACTAATTGAAAACCCGGGTTTTATAATACTTGCATAAAAAAAGATTTTCTCTGCTGATAGCAGCTTTCCCAGTGCCGAAAGTTACGATATAAAGTGAAATTTCGTAACGCGTTAGTCAACATTTTTTCTGGAATGAAGTCTTTATACGAGAGGCATATAAAATTTCATTTCATTAGAATAAACGGAGGCCTTTATGTCTACGTTACGAAATAAGTCGATAAGCTGTACTGTAGTTTTTGTAAGTTTAGATCGCAGTGAAATAAACTGTAAAATTGTCAGGTCTAAAGTCGCTTATTACTATTATTGGGGGTCAAAAACAATGAATCGTGATGGCTTTTTCCTATTTTATTACGTCAGTTGAAGTTTATGTTTTGTTTTTGCTCGTCGCGTGCGTCAAAAGGAAAAAATGTTTAGTTTTCCATTCATTCCGAGGTTTGACAGCTGGACAGCTGGCAAGGATCCCCTCCATTTATACACACCACACTGTTATTATATCTGTTATATGGCCGTGAGATTAAATTTAAAAAGCAAATGTATCGTTTTCTGATAAACTGAACCCGTTGGAACTTTCATTTATTTAATTTTGTTTGGCCTTTTTCAATTCAGCTCAAGAGATCTTTCGAGTTTGACCTTTGACATATGCTTTATTTTTCCTTTCTTTTTTTGAACGTTCCTCTACTCGGGTAGTTTATTTGAAGATGTTTTTAGAGTAGCTCTTGATTTTTATCGTATTGCATTACTCGAGAAAAAAACCTCGAGTTTTACGTAGTGAGTTTCGCAAAATTAGATGCAAATTCATTGTATGATAATGATATATAGAGTTTGACCTATATTAGGCTGGAAATTGTTTAGGGTTTATGTAATCGATGGCAATGATAGAGATGTAAATTTCCGATGGAAGAAACCCCTCGTTGAACTTTGAGTATCAAGGAATAAGTGAATTGAGGGTGATTCTATTGGGTTGGAAATAAAAACTAGTTGTTTCAGGGTTTCTGCAAAATCCCAATTTTTACTCTTCCCTGGCAATTTTTCATTTTCTCAACAGAGTGTAAGAGCTGATATTTCCTCCGAAAAATATTTCAATTTGCAATCAAAAAGTGTGAATTTAAACCAAAAAAATGACTTTTTAACGAACTAGTTGAATCCTCAGCTAAAATCGACTAATTTTCAAACCACAGTTAGGAAATTTTCAGAAAAAAGTTGAATTTTCAAACAAATATTGGAATTTTTTAAGATATTTTCAATGAAATAGTAAAACCTTCCACGAAATTTTCAGCCCCAAAGTTAAAGTTTCAAATGAAGAAAATAAATTTTAATCAAACATGGAATATTTAAATTTTGAGTTGAAAAAAAACTAATCTTCAACCTAAAAAAAGTAATTTTTGTATAATATAAAAATTAACTTATTAAATTCTTTTCGCAATATAACTTTCTTTTTTAATGAATACAATGTAGCATAAAATTGACAAAACTTGAAAGACATCATATCGATGGATTCTACGAATATTAGGCTATCTTTCCGTCACAGATAAGAATTAGGCTAACTTCATTTAGCTAAGTTTTCAGGAGAAATAAATAACATATTTTTTTCGAAACATCTCCTAAGAATTCAAAACTCCAGTATTTTGTATTACAGTGTGTAATGTAATTTAGGCTCATATAACTTTTAAAACAAGAAATTTTAAAAGTTTTTTATTTCTTTTTTTACTTCTACGTGTTTACTAAATTGCATACAAAATGATGTTAGGTTTAATTCTTAATTGTAACGAAACGATAGCCTTACGCAAAGAAGAGAACATTTTTTTTTTAAATAAAGAAGGAACGTTATCTTGATATATATGCATTAAGCACTCTTTTAAAGAATGCAATTTTTTTCAATAAATTAAAAATAAATTTCGATCAATATTAATCGTCTTCAATTATTATAAAGTCTCAATTAAGCAAACGAAGTCTGGATAATTAATTGCCGAGTAATCACTGTTTATTATCCACCAGTAAGATACCTGAATTGATTTCAGAAACAGTAAATATATATATCGGTATGGTTTGCGCTTCATTTAATCTAGGTAATAATTGAATACTGTTACTTTGGTAATCACTATCCAATAATGAATAACCGTCAACAGGAAAATGATTATTTTCTAATATCAGGGGTCATTTGAATTCATATCTTGAATCGAGGGGATTTTTGTAAAATAAAAATATCTTCCGAGTAATCAAAGTATGTGTTCTTGATTAATCTAAAAAAAGATTAATAGTACCTTGAATCATTCATTAATAACTAATGACATTGTTATTTTGGGATTCTGACTTTTGTTAACCTGTCAAACTTCACTGCCAAATCTTCCATTTCGAAAATCATAATATGTAGGGGTGACCACCCTGCAACAGATAAGCAAAAAATACACAACATTTAATAGCTTTATATTGCAACAATAAATCAAGAGTTTCGTATTTAAATAAAGCCTGTATATTCACTTAACTATTAGACTATTAGACGGCGCCAAAAGTACAATTTGGACACCTCGATCCATTAACAGATAATTGTTTCCGGTGTTACACTTGGCTATTACAAAAGACTTAATTATCGATAATTACATTCTTCCATAAGAAAACTTTCAAATAAAGTCAATTTCTTGAGTTCAATGGAAAAATTATCTCTTTTCCGAGTGACTCCGTAACAAGTTAAACCACCTCATCCTCGGTCGTACCCCCCCCCCCCCTCCACTAGGGTAAAGTAGGCGTAGGCTTAACACGGGTTTCACTTTTATTCTGCATTTTTTCGCGTTTCTAGTGAGAAGAATTTTCGACCAAAAAATATGAGTTGACAAAGGATATAATTGAATTTTCAACAAAACTGTTAAATTGTTAATAAAAAAGGTTGAAGTCTCCATGAAAAATATAATATGTGATATAGCAACTAAACGAGATTTTAATTTTGAACTAAAAAGAAAGGAAGAAAGATGAATTTTGAACCAAGAATGATGACTGCTCTGCGATAAAGGATGCTTTTTCAATCCAAAAAGGACAAATTTTCAAAACATAGTTGAATTTTCGACTAAAAAATTGACATAAGAAAATGGTTGTATTTTTGACAAAAGAGATGAATTTTGAAACAAATATCTGAATTTTGTACCTACATAGATGAATTTTAAACGAAGAAGTTACGCAAAGATGAATTTTCAGCAAAAGAGTTAAATATTCAACCAGATTGTTAACTTTTCAGCCAAAGAGATAAATTAAAATCATAAGCCTTCAACAACAAAAAGCATGGACCTAATTCAATATTTTAACAAAAATTTTATTTAAGACCATGCGGAGATAAAAAAACTAACGTCAACCAAAGGGATCAATCTGCAGCCAATAAAGATGATTTTTGAAGAAAAATTTGATGTGACGTACTAAACGCTATCCAAGTTTGTAACGTTTCTTCCACTGGACGCCTCATAGAAAAACTCGAATTAAAAAACCTTTACGAATCAAAAGCAAACAACTGGAAAATTTAGTGTCATATAAAAAGTCAGAAAATGTGCATAAATATTTTTTAAAAACCCTCTTTTTCAATCTATATGGTTCAGTAAACTTCGAGCTTTGATGTTTATGTATAAACATACCACAAAAAGTTCCATTCAGATAACAAATATGAATAAAGAAACAAATTCCCCTACAATATATTAGGTTTGAGAAACCGGTTATCCGAATTAATTCCAATTTTATTTATTGATTTTTAATAACGAGAATATATTGTTAGACATGGGCATGTACACGTGCAGAGAAAAAAAAGTAATAAAAGAATTGATGTCCCGGTTAATCTTATTTTTAAATTTATGTACTTGCGTCAAGCTTAATCAATATTCTCTCCGTCTATAACTTTAAATGCTTAGCAGTTTTTTCATAAAATTTCTTAATATTGTTTTAGAAGTTGACACGTGTCCGATCGTTATCAAAAACATAAGCAGCAAACATATTGCATCTACTCTTTATCAAAAATATTTACGAAAAGTTATTTTATTTCAATGACTTTGTGTTGCGTAATAAAGGACGGAGTTTTCTGTCTTCGAGTTATAGCCGCTCATCAGGTCAATGCACATTTATTTTATAACACTCTTGACTCAAAGAGAAAGTACAATATTCAATCTTGACCTTCTTGTTTCTACTTTATTTAAAGCCTTCGCGTATATTTTTATATTTCGAATTTTGCATTTTATGGACATCACCTATTTAAAATGATGAAATCATTCCATACTCAAGTTAGCTTGGTTCAGTTCAACTTTTTAGTGTCATTTTTTAAATGGATAATTATTTTAATTCTATTTGAAAAATTTTGTGAACAAAATTATTTAAAAAGATTATTGCTTACTTAAAATTTTTAATTTTAATTTTGAGTCTACCTAGCTTATTATTTTTACGGAGTTTAAAAATCTATTCCCGAGCACTTATTCCTCTAAAGTGCCCATTTTTGGTTCCCTGATTTATATGAATTCAATCGAAGGACGCGAGCCTATTTGTCCTTTTCCATTGATTGACTTATTCGAGGCAGTTTTTTATTTATTTCTGAAAACGTTTTCATTATCTTAGTATAGTCATTGAAGTGGAAAAAATCGGAACGTGACTTATCTCCCAGAATGAACGTGGGCAAAAGATTTTGATAACTTTAATAATTTAGTCATTTATTGTACGGCATGTTTTATAAAACAGCATTCGAGGATTGATACACACTATTAGTCAACTCTATCGTACACTTCAATTGTAAAACTTATTATCAATTAGACTCGGCCTTGCCTTTATCTTACATAAGACTTAATTACTGTGTAGATTTTGACTTTTTGTTTCTGCAAATATATAATGTATTGCTTTTCACCAATTGCAAAAATATTCTTCCTGTTGTCTTTTCCTGATTGCTTTTATCTTCACTAGCTCAACAATGAGAAGTTCAGAGTATTTTATTTAAAAGAAAAACAACTCTATTAAAAAAATGCTATATTTTTAAGAGAACTAGTTCAACTAAAAGATTTACGTTTACTTTGATAAGTAGTTAATTTCTTTTACGCTATTAAGTTGCAATATTTATTTGATCAAATTTATTAATTTTTTTAATGCAACGAATTTTGCTTATTTAAGACTTCGCAATAATATGGTTAATAAAATATGTAATTTTGGTACTTACTATTTGAAATTAAAAAATCTGCCAAGACTTAGGATAAAATCTAGCAAAATTAAAAGTTACGTGGATTTTTTGTAATTTTTTCTTCATATAATCCTCGTACCAAAAATAAGGTCTCCGAAAAAAAGTTTTTTATGTTTTTAAGTATTAAAATCATACCATGCGGTTTAGGTTTGAAAGTAGCTTTGAGCTGAACTCCCTTGGGGTTCTTACGTCATATCTGCCTGCTATGTACAAATTATTCTTGTTAAGAACTCAGTAAACATTTACTATTATTTTTTAAAATTTTACTCGGGTGAACTCGGTTTTTTATCGTATCCACGGAAAAAGTCAAGTGACTGATAAGATGAGGGTGTTAAAAGTTAATTTAATACATTTGAAATTTCTTGCGATGATGTAGATTCAAAATTACGAGCATGGTGTAGTTTGGAGTTCGTCTCTAAACGCTGTTAACTTAAACAGCGGACGCGAGTGTTGGAGGTGACAACAGTCATCTTATTATAATAAATTAATGTGTCAGACTTAAGATGGTTACAGCCCCATATGTCGAAGGCACTTTTTATTTCAGTTGAATATTTAATTTGAATAGTCTGCACGGGGAGGACCCGTTATATATTGGACAAAACCTGGGTCTTACCCCGTCATTTACGCACTGGATTGCATTCAAGTGCATTATGGGGGGACCTACAGCTTAAGGTGGGATCCGAACCACCAGAACCTCGGTAAAGGTACATAGAAAAAAGTTCAGGGGTACCGGCCAGTGATCAATCCCTGGACTTCTAATGAAAAAGGTTTGAAACTCTTGCTTCTTACTAATTTAAAGAATGTTCGAATTTTAATAAATTCTTAGCTTATTTTTTCGGGTAAAATATTCCTTACAGCTCTACAGTTTCCATTTTTTATATAAAGACACAATCTTCCTATCTAGTTGTTTGTTTAAAAAAGGTTTTCTTACATTTTTTTAACGATTTCACCGATAAAACAATTTCATTTACAAAGTTGCAAACTCCAGAGTGAACGAGAATGTTTTCCCCGAAAAAAGAAGACACCATTTATTGCAATTCAACAATTTTCAAAAAATAGGTAAGAACGCAAGAAAAAATCCAATTGAAAAAAATGGTTAAAATAAATTTTTGTTGTAATTTGTACCATTTTCTCATTTTAAAAAAACATTTTGTATTTGAAATTATAGCCGTTATATTATTTTGATTCTTAAGCTCATAGAAAAACTATTTATTCATATATACACTGAACTCTCATTTTGAGTCCAGCGTCGGGGGTTGCCTGCAAATAGCTTCGGACTGAATTCGGGAGATCCAAACGTAAATACTGGGTCGCCAGAACCGTTTCCAATTGGAATACATGATATTTCGCAATATACTTGACTGAGTAATCGCACACTGCGACCCTTTCGAGGCGACAGTCGCAACAGCTCACCCCCTGCACTCCTGAGAAACTGCTTGGGCCAGCAGTTCTAGGAAGTCCGAGAACGGGGAGACTGAAAACTAGAGTTTGGTGTATGATTTTTGTTAACTAGAAAAGATTTTTCAGATTTTAAAAAAGCATTAAATAAACAGCATAAAATTATAATGATCCACATGAAAGTGAAATGAAATTAAAGAAATAAAATTGTATTTGTTTTCAGGGGAGCTTTTTCTGAGGTAAGATTGGCAGAAAGTAAAGACAGGCCCGGACAGATGTTTGCAGTGAAAATAATCGACAAGAAAGCGCTCAAGGGAAAAGAAGATTCCTTAGAAAATGAAATCAAAGTTCTGCGAAGGTATGTTTTCTTCTAAGCTCAAACTAATTAAACCATTCTCTTAATTCTCAATAGTTGAAACTGCTTTTTTAATCGTGAGGGAATCCTCAAATGGATTTGAATTTGATATGAAAATTGCCTGCCTTTTTAATAAACTTTCTTTCTGCATGCTTAATTTAGTGTGCTTTTTACCACAAAAGAAAAAAAACTGATATTCTTTATTATTTGTTTACCACCAACGTATTTTTTCTAGCGAAATATAAGTGGAGTAAGTACAGACAAAAATATTTCGACTCTGACTGCTTACATTCTTCCATTGATTTAACTTAATCGTCCTACTTTCTTCGGTAAAATAAGCTATATAGACTCGTAATATATATATATTTACACAAAACACATGCAGCTGCTTTTATTCTCTTTTACAAGTTGTGAGTTTTACAGTGTGCAATCGAGACTGACTGATGCCTGCTTCGATGACTGTCGTCCACCTAAATTTCACTGCTATTATTATTCTGTCTGCATAGTGCGTAATTATTAATATATTTTTTTTTAATTTTCAGACATTTCCCATACAAACATATAATCCAATCGCTTTTACGATCGTTTCTACAATAGTTTTGTGTTTTTGTTTTTCTTATTTATCCCCTTTTTCTTCTCAGATCGTTCAGATGAACTTTGTAGTAACGAATAAGTAATTATTTTTATTAAAAAATGTATAATGGCTGTAATCCGTTTTACTATCAATAATTTACACAAATATTTAACAAAAATAATTTCTTAATTCAAAATTTGTCTGTAAAGTGAAGCCTCTACTATATAAATCTTTCCTTCTTTTATGTAGTCAGAACTCTAAACAAAACTTAATTTCATGGTAGGGGTGCAACTTCACAGGACTAATTTCATGTGAAAACGAACAGACTGGCTCTGTTGATGCTACGGTATTGTTTGGGACTGAAATATATTCTTTTCTTACGTAAAATATGAGACGCGTAATATTAAAATAGTGCACATTGTTCGAAAAAAAACTAACAATTGAAATTTAACAAAAAGGCCGCACTTGATTTCTTTATTGATTTTTTTTTAGATTCATAGTAATATCAGGGAAATATTCTGTAAGTTTTTTCGTCCCTAAAGTATTACCTCATATCGAATAATCTGCTTCTTTATAATATAAAATAAAATGTTCAAATTATCCATCCTTTTTGTAAACACTCATAGTTTAATGTCTTAAGGAAGCTAAAAACATACATATTTACAAAATCTATAGTTACAGAATAAAAAAGTATCAGATCTTTTATATTTTAAGTAAGAAAATTGATTTAATTGTGATTTTTGTTGTTCTATTTTGATTCGTTTTAAGATAAAAAGCACAAGAATCTGAAGCAGATAAAACTAGGAAGGTAAGAAGTAAAAGTAATCAAAATAGAAGAGCAAAAATGATCATTTGATCAATTTTTTTTATTTTTTATCTAAAACATCTATGAGTCTAAAGAGAAATTGGGAAAAAGTGAAAGTTGGCCAAGAGAAAATTATATTTTTAGTTTTTTTAGAAAATAGTACGCCATATTAGAAATAAAAAAAACTACTTTCTTTAAAAGATATGAAAGAGTATATAAAGCACTACAAGCTGCCAAGCAAATCAAGTTTTTTCAAGTTATTCTCAAGATACAACATTTTGAAGTAAATGTTTGTTAATTTGTGCATAGTTAAACCAAAATATCCCAGTATCCTTTAAAGAAATCCTAAAAATTTTATAAATTTGTCTGTAGATTGATAGATATTTTAGATGATAAATAAGACAGTTGACGAAATTATGATTTTTGCTGTTCTGTTTCGATTAATTTTACTCTTACTTTTCTAGTTGTAAATTTTCTTTTTTTCTAATTCTTCCTCTAAAACTAATTGCAACAGAGAAGAAAAAATTATACTATCATCAATTTCATTACTTAAAATCTAAAAGGTCTAATATTTTATCTGATTTAAGCTTCTTTGTGACATAATATTATGAATGTTTAAAAAGAGAATAGATGTTTTGAAAAAAATCACCTTTTCTATATAAAGGAACAGTTTAGCGAATCAAACCCCACATATCTCCCTCATATTAGTATGAACCCATTTAAAAAATTAAGAGAAAGTCGAATGTGTTCTTTTTAATCAAACTTAATTTTTTTTTTAAATATACACCATTTTAGTAATTTATAAAACCGGTGGGGGGGGATCAAATTTTACACAAATCTAATACCTTCTCTAGATAATAATGTAAAAGAAGTAAGTTTCTTTGGTGAATTTGAAGGAGTTGATTTGACTAGAAGCTGCTACATAGAAAATGAAATTATGTCGGGTTTTTCCCAAGATACAACATTTAAAAGAAGATTATCGTTAATTTTTTGGTAAAAAAATACGTGTCTCATGTTTTACATAGGAAAAAAGTATACAGTGAACCTCTGATATAGATCCACCGTCAGCCCCAAAACCGGCTCTTACTCTGGGGTCCACGTTTTTTATTACCATACAATGCCATAACATCAACAGGGTCAGACTGTTCGTTTTCATATGAAATCGAGCACAGGATATTGCATCGTTTTTCAAGTCTCCTGTAGAATCTTATTTTGCTCATCCTCCTTTCATGCACGTTAGTGCATGACAAATAATACAAGCCATATAAAAATTTATCATGAACGATCTATTTTTGAATATCTCGATTCTTAGAAAAAAAAGAGCCTGCTGACCTTAAGACGATCATTCACAGACATTCTGCACTATAAAGTTATATTTGAGTACGCTTTTTCCACATCCCTTTTCTTAGTTTCAGTATACTTAATACTTACCGCTCGCAAATTCGCGATGAAAGAGATATCAGGATAGCGCTGTGTAAGAAATGAGATAAAATATTGTTTTAAATTAAAAATTTGTAAAATACCTGCAAGCAATCACTTGCGAATGATAAATAATAATGTGATTGTGTATGGCATTATTGTAATTCGTAGGTTCAGTGAATCAGTGACACGACAGAGTGATGGGTCGCTCAAGTCGGAACGCGAAAAAGAATGGTAAGTCTGGGCCTTTCGTAGGGGCACCAACTACCTTTACCATCAACACTCTTTATCATTTGACTATGCCAAATACGGTATCAACCTGAATCGCACGCTGCAACATTTGCATATAACAATTTCATGCACGTCCCATTTTTTGTTCATGCAACACAGTTTTGGTAACGGTTTCAGTATTCAGAAATTGACCTTTCAATCATTAATCATTGAGGCAGCTTCGGTAAAGGGGAATTAAGACTACAGTGAGACTATAAATAGAAACGAGACATATAAGTCTCGGTATCATCCTCGAAATCTGAACTTTATAATTTTGTATTTAATGGTTGGAATGAAAATATTTGGACCAGAGAGGCAATATATTTTGCAAATATGTTACTTGTACCAACGTTTTATTAAATGTCCTAAATTTCAAATTTGCCGTTTTAAAATATATAAATTTGGAATGTGGTGTTAAAATTTTCAAAAAATTGGTTAAAATCTATCGATGAAAACAAATCCGCGTCATTTCCCGATTCGCAAAATTTTTGAACAGTTCAAAGATTGTTGGTTAAAAAATAAAATTCACGTTATCATTTTGTATGCTTTAAATAGAAGAACGAATAAACAAATTTCTAAATGTTGAAAATGATATCATTTAAACCGATTGCAAGTTAGAAACGTTAAAAATTAAATGATTAAACTTGTTTTTAACCGTAACACTGCCAAAATTAGATGTTAAATTATTTGAAATTTACTCATTTGAAATTATCAATTTTTCAATTGTTAGTTATACATAAAAATTCAAAACTTTCTCTTGCAAATTAAACATTTTAAAAATCGAGCAATTAAAATTGTGACGTTTAAAGTTTAAATTTAGAATTCAAAAATACCTAAATGAATGAGTTGAGAATAGAAAATTTTTGACACGAATTTTCAACTTTAGAAACTTTATTTCTAAATGTTAAAGGCTTCGAAATTGAACTTTGAAATCCTTAAGGTGGAAAATGTACGTTTAAAAACGTGAAATGGAACTTATTTTAGATTGCATTATATCATGTGATATGAAATTTGAGATAGTTCAAGTGATTGGATAGGTTTTTCTTCTAATCATTGCTAAAACTGTCGGTAAAAAAAAATAACTGTCATTTACCGGTTTTGCTCGGTCTCAACAAATTTTCGGTCCAGCGGCCATCCTACCATTCAAATTTTGTTTATCTATAGAATTTCTAAATTCTTGAAAAAGAGGATACTATATTTTTTAAATTTCCTATCTCTTTGAGAACTGATACAATCATAAAAAATTTCAAGTCTTTTCTTATCATGTAAAACTAAATTTTAATTTTTCAATATGTAATTTGTTGTAATCTCGGGTGCTTAAACTGTGTTGCATTTTAGTTTTTATGGTTTTTTCGATATGGGATCATCATTATTTTAATTCTTCATCATTAGTCTATTTATGTTCCTAGGTTTGAGTAACAAAAGACATGTGGAATAATGATTAGTTTTTCATAAAATTATATAATTACATATTCACTTTTATGTCTGCTAATTAACGTCAAAAATCCTTTATTGGGCTTTCAATTTTTAGAGTAAAAGAATGTATGAAAACTTCCAAGAATGTGATATTTACTATTTTAATCAACTTTAATATTCTAATTTATTTTTTTAACTGTAAAAATACTTTTTTAAAACTCTTGTCAGTCATAAAACTTATTTTTAAATTATTAATAGAATTATAATTTTTTTTTGGCATTAAAATTAATAGGTCTATTCAATTTATTTCTACAAAGATTTATTTTATTTTATTTTTCAAGTTTGTTCCTTATAGCCAGTCGAAAGTTGCAAGAAAAGATTAACAAAATTTGTTTCTCTATTCATTATTACACTCCATTACAATTTCGATTACCGCAATTCTCTTTTGATCTAGTATTTCACTTTACCTAAGACAATCTTCAGCACGATTTATTTATATCCGTTCGCCATATGATGATTATGTCTGCATATTTTCTTATACCGGTTTTTTTCCTTCCTTCGACTTTTTTTTACAACCTATGACCAGCTGTATTTCACAGCTTTCACTTTGCTGCATACTCGTGAATGCTACAACCTTAAACCATCGATCTTACTAGAAAATCGACTTCTCGAATCTAATTCCTTTTACTATATTTATAAATTTATAATAAGCACGATTTTATCAACATAGAAAGTTTGACTTATTTTAAACAACCATCCGTCTATTTCATGAAACACAATAATCATTCCATTATTTTTAAATAAAAAAGGCCAATTGATTAAGAGGAAACACAATAATTTATTTGAACCGTAATAGTGATAATTGATTCGACTATTTTAATTTGTAAGTGCTAGGCAGATCCTGAATAGAAATTGAGAACAGCATCTTTACTCCCAATTGTTAACGATATCGTCTTCAGGTGTTTTAGTCTTGAATTCAGCAGGAACCCAGGTGCTTAAGTTGTTGTGTTTTCGCGTTTTATTTGCCATTTGCATATCAATAACCCCTTCCAATACTGATGGATCTTATTTTTAGACCCAGATGCGTCTGGCTAACCATATGTTTACAAGTCTTGTGAATGTATTGTAAATATACTATTTATTTGCCTCATAACATTACCAAACCATATACTGACAAAAATGACTTATTTTTCCATGCATTGGCTTTTTAAAGAGCTTTATTATCATAATCAAAATATAGCTTTTGCGCTAGCTCAATGTAACCAATAGACACTTTAAACTGGTTGATTATTGGATAGTTAAAATTTTGCACGTTTTGCAGAACTGATACATATATCATGCTTTCTGGGTGTCATTAATTACTCTAATTAACATTTTCGCTAATTGAATTTTGTCTAGTTAAATTATTTTTATAACTAAAATTGATCTACTATTTTTCGTTAAAAGATTTTATAATATCGCACTAATTTGTTGTAAGAAGGATGAGAATGTAACGCGAGTTGTTTTATCCTTGAGCGATTAAAGTAAAGATTATTTCGCCTAAGCCTAACTGATTTAGTTGACATGAGTGGCTTCTATATTCTGAGAATCTTATTAATGCCAATTTAATATTATAAATGTCTCACAGATTCGTATTTATGAATCAAGTAAGTAGAAAAAGATAGCTAGGGGTTATTTATATACTTATATACTTCATGTACTTATATACTTCAGTTTATTAATATTTTCTGGGAAATTGAATTTCAAGAAAAATGAAAAGTTTCAGAGGAAAGTGTTTCCACATCTGGTCATTCAGGAGTTACTTTCAAAATAAAAATTTATTTTTGGCACGATTGTTTCGCGGTATCATTCATGTACTCCCTTCTGCATGAATTGAGAGAGATTAACTTAAGATAGTACAAAAATACTACTTTGTTGCAGGTTAAAACATCCAAACATAGTTCAGTTATTGGAAACGTTTGAAGATAAACACAAAGTTTACCTCGTGATGGAATTGTAAGTTCAATTTTTTTTTTAACAAAACAAAGTTGAGTGTCTACTGAACTTTTAAAAATTAGAAGTTTCTTTAGAAATTTAATGAGGGGTATATTTTAACTAGAAATCAATTATTTTAATCTCGATATTTTTTAATGAAAGTTTCAAATTACTTATTTAAACGCTTCGAATACTGAAAAATTTTAATTAAAAAATGTTTTGTTGAAATTCAAATAATTTTAAGTTTGTAATGATTAAGCTTCAAATTTCCTAAAATGAACATGTGAACGCTTTAAAATACGGAAATCGTGCTATATTGGAAACGTTGATACCTTTTTTTTTTATTCGTGATTTTTAAATCACTTTTAAGTTTTGAAACGATCCAAATTTTAAAATTGAAAAACTGAACAATTAGAACATCTTAAATGTTGATAGCGTGGAGTTAAACGCATTAAAATTTTAAAATGCATTTAAATGGTTGAAATTTCTTAAAACCGTCATCGTTGAGAACTTTCATCTTTTATCTTTAAAACTCAAACATATTAAATGATTGGAAGTTTATAATTAGAAAAATATGTAAATCTGTATAATGCTATATACTGGAGAAATACTAATATTGTAAGTCCGAAAATTTTGGGAGCGGTACACTTTCAGGTCATCATATCACGCTTATCCTATTTATGCCTTATTAAAATTTTCGTTACCAAACTCAGATTCACACAACATGAAATATCGAGATTCAAGTTAAAGGTTTAGAAAATTAAATAAACGAAACTCTTAAGGAAGGAATATGTGGACCTAAATATCCTTAATGCTTTTTTTTTTAATTTCCAAAACTTTTACTTGGAGTTCGATATCTTATTTCGTGCGAACGAGAGTTTTGAAAAAAAATGTCGGTGAGTTAGAAATTGGATAATTCTTACATGACGCTAAGCGTCTCAATTTCGAAATCATTCCAATTCTATAAACTACCAAATCTATAGATTGCCTACTTCAAGCTAATGGCATATCACTTAAAAACGGTTTAAATATATAATAGTTTCATTCAGCACTTTAAAAGATGTATTTTTTCGAATTTTCAAAATGTAAGTTGGTCAAAAACAATTTTTTTTATTTTTAGTTTATTATTTATTATCGACACAATCTCTACATTAAAAAGTCACTACAATTTTTTCGACATGAAAGAAAATGTAAAAAATTTCTAGGTCGTAGTAGCTTTTTATAATGTTGACAATATTAATTTTAGATTAAATCCTAATTAAAAAAGTAAAGTTCTTTTCATAGATAGGATTTGATTGGTCAACATTATCCAATTTAGGCCCGGTCTCTTACAGTTGTTGTTTTTTATTTATTTTTTTATTTTTAAGTTCCTCATTTATTAATTTATTGTTAAATCCCCAAAAATTTTGAATCAGTAGACAACGTTTTAAGTTTCGAAATATTTGAATAAAAACGTTTCAATTGTTTCTTTGAAAGTTGTGAATGTAAAGTTCAGTTATCTTCACAAATTTCAAGTGGAATTTTCTTAAAAGTGATCTACATTCTCACATGCTGATTATAAAATTTGAAAGCTAGAAAAACTCCTGGAAATTCGCTATTTTTCAAGATATTCTTTTAATTTCAGTAGAAACAAAAAACTAAGAAATACCTAAAAAAAGAAATACATATCTAAGAATACTACAAAATTCTTTATGGTTTTATAGAGTAACCGGCGGAGAACTTTTCGACAGAATTGTAGAAAAGGGTTCCTACACGGAAAAAGATGCTTCGGGCTTGATTAGGCAAGTTCTAGAGGCAGTAGATTATATGCACGAACAAGGCGTTGTACACAGAGATCTGAAACCTGAGAACCTACTCTATTATAGTCCCGATGAAGATAGCAAAATAATGATCAGTGATTTCGGTTTATCGAAAATGGAAGATTCCGGAATCATGGCCACAGCCTGTGGCACGCCAGGATACGTAGGTATGTTGCAAATCAAAAAATGCATTGCTTATCAAACCAGCACTTTCAGAGAACTCCAAAGAGGAGGATTCAAAAACTATAAAGAGGAATTTTATCTCTAGCTCAAGCACATAACAATGAATTTCTCTTAAAAAATATAGACTTCGCTAACTTTGTCAAAGTCTGAAGTAAAAAAGGGTATCAAAGATTATCGGAATTACCAAGATTATTTCCAGCTCCCGAAGTATTGGCGCAAAAACCATACGGCAAAGCAGTAGATGTCTGGAGTATAGGTGTCATCTCATATATCTTATTGTGTGGATACCCACCCTTTTACGATGAAAACGACGCCAATCTGTTTGCCCAGATTTTAAAAGGTAACGCATGCATTACAGTAAACGCAATTTGTAATATAATCCTTTCAGCACTTCCATGAATAATCTAACAACAAAAAAGAGATCAAAAAGAAAATAACACAATCAATGACGAGTTTAAGTTTAATCGACTTGTGCATAAACGTGTTAATTTTCTCATTTCATTTTTAAGGTACAAATCTAGTTAACAAATGCAGCATAATAATACGTTCTAGGGTAGTAAGTAAAGAACTTGATGTGCCTGAGAGTTTCGTGTGCACTTATTTTTTTCTGTGTTTAAAAGAGATAGCATCGTAATACAAAAGCAGTGACGACAGTGTCCTATAACGTGTGGCTTTAGTCAACTTTCTTGTGATTTTCTTTCTTTCGTAACTTAACTCTGCAACGAAATCCTACACTCTATAGCAAAGAGCTAACCAGACTGTTGTAGGTGAATTTGAATTCGATTCGCCATACTGGGACGATATCAGTGACTCTGCTAAGGACTTCATACACAGGCTTATGTGTGTCAACGTGGAAGAACGCTACACGTGCAAGCAAGCTCTCGCACATCCTTGGTAAGTTGTTTGTCTCTTTTTATGCTTTTATTCAATTAGGATTTTTTAGAAAGTTATAAAAGAGTTTTTTGCAAGATATAATTGATTTTATCCAGATTTAAGTTATCCAGTTTTTTTATTGCACTTTGAATCCCAGTCAAAAATCTACTTTCTTATTTTCACCTTTTACGCCTATTCCTAACTAATACCATTTTACTTGTAAGTGTTCTGAAACTCTAACTTAGGATTTTATTGTTTTGGATTTAAAAATGCTGTTTTTGAAACAATTTTTATTCTATGAGAGATTATTAAGTTAAAATGTATATAAAATGTTTAACAAATTACAAGTTATTCACATTAAATAGTGAACAAGCATCTGCTACTATTGTTGTGATTTATTGAAAATTAATTCCTTCCTCGATTTATAAGTTTAATGTGGGACATTATGGAACACAATTATAGTTAAGTATCTGTCTCTATGGCAACTAATCATCAGTTATTATGATTTGAAATACAATGCTTTAAGTAGGTCAACCAAGATCCTACGCATATCTCTTTCACATAATGTCTCCTATGTGTTATTCATACTTGAAAAGATACTGTGCAGTGAATTGTATTCCTCTTTATCTTAATTTTGTAATGAAACTTTCAGAATTATTTGGAACATTTTATCTTTGGAATGTCAAGTCTTTTAAATTGAAAAACATTCGAATTCAGAAACTGTTAAATTCTACTCTAAGACCTCAAAGTGAAGAGAACTTCAGTGGCAATATATTTCTAGATAACCAACATTTTTCCGTAAATGGGTTTATTACTTAAATTTTTTTTGAATGCACGCTGTTTTAAAAATTATTGTCTCAATTCTCATTTTTTCATATGTAGGTAAAGCCATTACAAGGTGGATACCGGTATGAACTTAATATCCAGAAAAAGTCATTATTTTGCTTTTACGTTGCCAGCGCAGACAAATAGGTGCTTCTGACCAAACAATTTTAAATACAGAGGCAAATTAATGTCTTTTACCAGCATAAACAAATAAAATTATTCGTATTTTTTTCGTCTAAAATAAGTTATTGGCAAAGGCTTAAGATGTTAATATTTACTTCCAACCAGAAGAGTACTATCTGAATAAAATTGACATTTGTTAAAAAGTATAAAATTTAGGATAAATCGCTAATATAATTAATTTTATGGCTTCGCTATCTTTAAAACGAATCGTATGGCTTTAATTTCGTATGTAACACTTTCCCACTTTTTCATCACTTATCAATATTATGATTTCAAAAGTTTTTCTATCCATTTCGTACTAGTTTCAAAAAAAAATTAAATCTGCTTTTCGAGGCTTAAAATATCAAAGTTAATAAATCTTTATAATACAGCTAATTAAATCAATAATTACGAGAATGCAATTATTATTGTTATTTTCGCGCACTTAGTATGCATAGAAGATTTTTCTTGTTAAACAAATACAATGTCTTGATCAGCCTACCCACACACACGTATTTTCGGCATATTTTTACATTGACAGTTAATTGTATACATTCATTTAAAAAAAGCATCAATTAGTTTCATAATTTCATGTTTATTGATTAAAGTTATATCTTTGGATATAAATTTCATGTTGCAAAAGGTTATGCTTTAATTCCAAAGTTGGAAGATTTAACAAATTTGTATTGGTTTTAATTTTAACTTTAATCAACATTCAACATCATAATTTTTTCTATTCACAAATTTTGTTAACCTAAATAAATTTATAGTAATTTTTAATTGAAACCTTTGGAATTTTTAAACTGTCGATTTTACAAGCTTTCAAAATTTAATATCCTAATATTAAGTTGAATTGCCTTCAAGTCATGTTTTTTAAAAATATAATACTTTGAAAGATGGCTAAAATTATAATAAAAATCTTTGAAATTGGGAAACTAGTAAAATAAAAAAACTTTCTATTTTATAATTTATTAAGACTGAGAATGGAGAATATAAAGGTTTGTAAATTTAATGACATTTCAAATCAAAATATACTTAAATCGATTACTTTAAAATTGTTTTGTGAGTGTAATTTGTTTCTCTCGAATTGTCATTACATACAAAAATTTGGTATCCCAGGGGAAAAAATGACGAAAGTTATAGTGAGTTAGATTTAAAAATGTTGAAATGCGAACCTTTTTCATTCTTTTTATCGTAAAGTAATGCTGAAGGTTTCCACCTTTAAATTTAAATTTTGAACAATAATCTTTGATTAATTGTATAATTTTTATTTTTTATGGCGATTTTCTAAAAGTATGAGGTTCTATTAGACATTTTTATGGGTTGAATTTGAAATAGCATTATTTTAAAAATACAATCAGCAAGTTCATTTGCAACGCCTTTAGTTCAACATTATTAAATGTTGAAAGATAAAACCTTTGAAGTTCATACATTTTTAAATATAAGGGTGTTTTGATATCAAATCTTCTAAGCTAGTTGTGCGGGAAAGAAAGTTCGGGGAAAATGTATTTAATTATACTTTCAACAATTGCAATATTATTATTGATGGTGTTCTTGAATAAAGAAATTTTGTTTTTTGTGATAAAAAAGTTGAGTCAAAAATAAAAGTTTTTTAATAAATAATTTTTGTATGTTGCACATTTTTTCTTGAAAAATAAACTTTTCACTCTTCAGAATATCATCAATAATAATTTTGCAATTCTTGAAAGTATAATTAAATACATTTCTCCCGAGACCTACTTACCCGAACGGCAACTGCCATATTATTAAATTTCATACAAAATTAAGTCTTTAAATTTTTGACATTTTACGACAGTATCATAAAAGGAGAAAAATGAAAATGGAGCAAGTAATTTCTCAATCATGAGAGGTTTCAGATCAGGAATAAGTTTCTATCGCAAGGAAATCAACATTCAAGTTCCATTGTTCGTACCAGAGCTTGTCTGGTTTAAGATCCTTAAAATCATTTAAAAATGCAATTTAAACTCCACTCCAAGTTAAAGACCTAAATCTTGATAAAGTCAGGACTTAACTCGGTTGCAATATGCATTAAAATTTTATATTTTAGAAATTGACGAAACTGTATTGTTTCAGGATATCTGGAAACGCTGCTAGCAATAAAAATATCCATGGTACTGTATCGGAACAACTTAAAAAGAACTTTGCCAAGTCAAGGTGGAAGGTTAGTATCAATAATTCCTTAACAATTCGCTGACCGAAATGTTTTGCTCGCCAGGCTCCGTAGGAAAGTCTCCCTGTTGTCTCATGGTTGCAGCAAGCATATCACGCGGCCACGGTCATTCGCCAGATGCAACGGCTAGCCCTCAACAGCGGACAACAGCAGCAGGGCCCAGGGTCGACCGGCCGCTCTACCGGCAACCTCATGCCGCAGCCGGATCAATCGCAAGCCAACCCCAATCGTCATCACAGAACCCCGGGGCCACCGACCAACTACAATTGAAGATTAATTCCGAGCCACCAACATCTCTACCCAACTTGGTGGCTTCAAATTCTCCTTTTCAAGGCACTCCAACCAGCTCACCGCTTTACTTGCGTAACAAGCGCTTCAAACTCTGGGGCAATACTAGAACAGCCCTCTCGACTCTATTTCAATCGAACGTCTCATATCTTAGAAGGCACCGGAAGCATAAAAAGAGCTGAAAATCGCTCTCGAGTATGCTTTGCGGATAATTTTGCCACTAGCTTAACACTCCAGCTAGTGTAAAGAAGATACGTAACAATCTACTCAGGCAAAGTAGAATCGCGTGTAGTTGATTCGCGATGATCAGCGATCTTTGACTATCAGGCTTGTCCCGCGAGAAGCGCGACAATAGGTGCGGGCGTTTTTGCCAATTGCGAAAAAATAGTAGGTTAGCTAGTGGAAACGAAAATGCTGACCCTAGAAAGTCCACGAAGAGAACAGAAAATCCATTATATCGATTTTTTTTAAGGAGACCGCACGCCTATGGCGATGCTGATGGAAAACAACTAATAACAGAACTACCTCGTCCTCGGATCTTTATTTATTGCCAGATGATAGCTCTATTTGTGGGAAATTGAAGAATTGCGATTCTTATAATAGCAGAGGACAATTTAGTTAGACATTTTCTCTGGAGAGGTGCACTCGTCTAGTAATAAATAAGGACCCTCTAGTGAAGGACGCGCCAAACTTCCACCACTCAGACCCGTTCGCTATGACAGTTGGCATGGAAAAACGTAATATCCGTGCGCGCACCGTTTAAACAACATGAAATAACAGGCGGTATGCGCGAGCCGTGCCGCTCGTTGGGATCATGTATACTCAAAACGTGGATCTAGAGCGGAAGTGCCAACTGCTTGTTAGTAGCCAATGGGTAATGAGCAGCCACGGTGTTGCGTCCTTCACTAGAAGGTCCTTAGTAATAAATTTCTTGATGTAGAAATTCCGAGGACAGATATCGAGAACTGACGCCGGGTGAAATACATGGCGTGCGGTCTCCTTATAGTGCTTCGTGGAAAAATCAAATCTTGTGTCTAGAATCACGTAAAACTCGGCTGCTGAACATTATATAGCCTTCTGAAAAAGTTAGCATTTAGTTTCCAGAAAAGAAAATTCGGTCCATTAAGAAGAAGAGCTAAGAGAAATCTCTGGAAATTTTTCTCCAAAATAAGGCTCTTTTGCATAAGCTAGGTCCGGTTCGCTAACACTTTTATTCAAAAATAGTTTTTATCGTTTTGTCAAATGATGAAATGCAACAAAGGTGTAAGAACATGAGGCGAGACAGATCATACTAATTTGATCGCTTAATGAAATTCGTCGCTAATTGCAATTGTATCCTTCGTTAGGTGTAGATACATATTGCATCTTCGATTAAACAATCTTGTGCAGAAAAATGGCTATTTTTAGCACATGAATTGTACACGAAGAGATTGGTAAAAGAGATTGCTTGTGCTTCACACCGGTGTTTGTAGCTTGGGTTAGTAAATACGGTGTTTCTCACGAGACAGAGAAGATTATATTCAAGCCTGTGATGCTCCATTCATATTCACTGGCGTTTTCATTTGCATATCGTTGAATTATTTCATAAGACATCGACGAAAGTACAGTGAACCCACGCTGTTGTGATAAGGGTGTAATGTAAGAGGATCAAACTAAGCGAACAAGTGAGAAAAATCTGAAGATTATTTAGTAGTTTGCTAATTTTACGTTACATTATTTCAAGGTTTTCGATTGACAAGGTTCCAGGGTTGCTACAAGATCAGTAAGACCTGAAAAAGTAATGAGTTTTCAAATAAAAAATCGCAGTATCTATAGAATTTCACGAGTTTATTAAAAATGTTTTTTCAGTCCTTGTAAATATCTAATTGGGTAAAAAAGGTTCTATTTCAAAAAATAATTTATAATTTCTTTAATCGGTTTCTAATGTCCATGAATTTGAATAATAATTAAAACAGATTTTTTTTATTTTATACAAAAAGAAATTTGATTTAAATCAGTATAAATCCAGTTCTAGAAAAGCTACTTTTGAAAATGAGTAAAAATGGTTATTTTTTTTTATATTATAATTTTTTTAAATGTAAGTACACTTGAAAAAATTCTTTGTCATTTTCAGGCACATAAAAATTCCCTAACAATGCCGAGTTTTCTAGGTGAGTTTACACCCTGCATAATTGTAAAACAAATTGTTGGTAAATTAGTCTGCAACCAGCAGATGTTGAAATTTAACAAAATTCACTGAATTTTTTCAAAATTAGATCTAGAATTTTTTCAAGAGTAGGTATATCTGGAGAACCTAAAACAGGCATGCAATTTTGTAACTGGACGTCTCTAGGAACCCTGGGTTCCATATGCATAGGATTTTGTCAATTGGCAACACTGATTTACACAATGGTTAAGAATTTGAGCATCGTATAAAATTGAAATCTATTGAGTTCGAAGATTTGTAATCAGATCGATTCGTACAAGCAGCCTAGACAAGATTTTGTTGTCTCTTGATCCAAATTTTCAGTTTTTGATGATATCGGAAGTAAACGTATGTGATGTTTAATCTAGGGACTTGCTTCTAGGTCTGTATTGTATATAAGTTCTCTGGGTTTTAAGTTCTACCATAACGGGTAAAGCGATGAGAGAAAAATGTACAAAGTGAAAAAATTTAGGAACCCGAATAAAAACTAGATTAGGTTTTTTGATAGGGACGATAGATATTCTCGATGAAGTTGTTTACGTCGATGATATCTTTTGCTTTCAATTTTGTCTTAGGCATATCTCTGGGACCAGAATCTCCTTGACACCACTATATCATTCAGTGTTCTCAATTTTCTTACTTTTATTGAATCAGTAGGGAACACGTCTGAGAATAAATGTTTTAGAATGTGGATATTGCGAAACGCGCATTTACATACGTCTGCTTCAGATTTCACAAAAAGGTTCAATTTCTAGTATCGAGCTGACAATTCAGAACTTGCCTAGGCACTCACGCTTTATTTGTTTATATGTAGTATTTTGCTCTACTTATAAATCGAGAATGTATAAAGGTTGTGAAAAAATATTCCGAGATATTAGGAAATGGAGTTTAGGGTTTCAAGAATTCAGGGGAAATTCTCTGAAAATCGGAAATTTGATCAATTTAGACATATTGGGCTTAGTGTTTGGATACTTTAGCAGAATGAAAGGTTCTAGCTTTTGTATTCGCCTTGACCTATCTCTGGAATTTTATTTTTAATTGCCTCGCATATAATGTTTTGTTAACAAGCAAATTCCAATTGCATTATTGATTTTTAAGAAACGCTTATCGTGCGTTTTTACAGCTGGAATTAGATGATTATTATCTCTTGTGCATAATATTTTTAATTAAATGTTTGTTTCATGTGACCTTAAGATAAATTGAAGGAAATTATTTATTTTATATTAAAGAATACTCAATTGAGATAAAAGATTGGTAGACACTGATAGGTCAAAGAAAAAATTTTATTCAATAGAAATGAATTTTCAGAGAAATAGTACAGGGCAAAAGTAGACACAGGTGTGAACTATTGCAATACACAAAGTGAGAGGGGGGGAGGGGGGGCAAGTAATTGCTTCTTTGTTGAGCAATCATTCCAGTACACTCTCTAAAGCTTTTCCTCGTTAAAAAAATTCTGCATTCGTGATATGAGTTTTAAACTACTACAGTAGGCGTCCGTCCGAAGTCGGGCATCGTCGGAACAAGAATGTTTTACGAATGGATTTAAGTAGTTGATTACGACGACACATGACTCGAAAAAAGAGGTAATTTTAATTAAAGGTTAAATTTAGTCTTAAGGCATAAATATTCTTTCATAAACGCTCTGAAGTATGGCTACAAGCTAAGTCGATATATCGAAATACGCACGGGCGATGTTTAACACACACACACACATATATATATATATATATACACATAACTATACTATGCTTGCAATTGTTATTCACTTTTATCGGAATACTTTGGTACCTAATTACAAGTCGATACGACGTGCATGTCTTTCACCGCGCAAAATGATGGAACGTTTAGGAATGCCATCAGATGACATGATGACGATTTTTAAAAGACAAAAAGTCGGCGATACTCTATTTAAAATGTGGGATAACCCCTATTTTTTCTTCGATGATAAATCGCAAATGGAGAAACGTTGATTTGCGTTTTATCGTTCCTTTTTTTGGATTTATCGTTCATTGAAATAGAGGGTGTTACATTATCAGGGAAGTTTAAAGACTAACTCGCAAGTTACAGTAAATGAAGCTCATGATTTATAAATGTACTGCACTTTGTAGGCAAGGATATGCTTCAGCCTTAATGTTTCGTTGTGCTCTGATCTAATAACTTTATATCTTTTGAAGGATCAGATGAATCGCTCAATCTTTGAAATGCAGCTAACACTTTCGCATCTTACAATTAGCAACGTGAAGTTCTAAAAGCCATTTAATATTAAGGCCTTGTGTACATTTACAGAAGATAGATCTTGATTATTTTAGTTTACGAAGTAGAATCTTGCCTGCACAATTTCAACATTGCGGAACTAGCAATCTATCCCTATCGGCAAAATTTACAGCTTCTATTTCCATGACATGTTCTATTGTGATAAGATGTACATTTTGAAAATGTATCGCGAAACCAGTTGCTCATTGTTTCGATTAAGGCTTATTGCAAATATATATTAAAAATTACTATAGTTTAAAACTAAATTGAAAGCTCTTACTTGATATTATTTTATATTTTACGCGTTGCTTTGAGCACCTGATTTCGAATTTCCTTTTCTATTTAATATGTATCTAAATTTTTCTACAAATAGCTCTCGAGTAATAATGTAGATGAAAGTGCAGATGGGTAATAAAACTGAAAACGGGAATTACAGATAGATCTAAGTTTAGAACTTTCTTTGAAGTTGAACAATTGTGAAAGTATCATTATTGAAGGTTTGAGAAATTCGGGGTTCTTTATTTAAACTTTTAATATTAAGTCAAAGTATTTCTTATTCTTAAATAAGGGATGTCTACTTTTTGGGAAAATAGAATTCGTTCAAATTGTAAAATCTAATCTTTATTTTTAAATTCGGGAGTTTTCAAGCTAATTTATGAAATCAAGGATTTGATACTCAAAGTTGATTTTCTTTTTTTTTCAACACAATGTTTTATAAATATTCTGAGGGTTTGTATTTTGGTTTGGGTAGATATCCTGAATAAATTTGAGGAACTTCAGAGAAAGTGAGGTAGTTGTCTAGGTTGATGTAAAAAACCAGTGTCAAGAAGCAGGTGATGATTAACTTTGTATGCGCAAAGTTCTAAGAATAATTTCGTATCGAATACTTTTCAAATCGCTTCGCGTTGCCCTTGTCTCTTACGGTACTTAATAGTCACAATTCTGTACATAAATAGATATTCCTACGGTTGTATTTCAAGTCGTACTCTTTACTGTCGCGCTTTCTATATCGCACTACTTTTTATTGAAACACCCAAATTTTACAATAGCCATTCTGTTTATGGAATTCGAGAAACTAGATTTTCAACCATGCACCACTTTTTTTGAAAGGATTATTGATATACTAATTCGAGATTTAAAAAAAAACTAGTTGAAGAAAGTCTCATTTTTGACTATACATTGTACAATAAATCTGGCACAAGCTTACTACAAACTTTTATTGTAAATACTTCTTATTAATATTAGCGTTGATTTATTTTCTCGAATGCCTTTTTGAAATGTGCCATACTTACATTCAATGACCGAATAATATATTTTTACGATGTTCCTGTAAAGACAGACTCCGGTTTGAATGCGTAGCTTGAATTAAAAGTACTTAAAGAGTGCTAAATTGTTATCGGATCTATACTAATTTTTCTCTGATATTTTAAGTACCTACCTTAAGTCCTACGCAGTTTAAAGGAAAAGAACCAGATATATATTATATATATAATATATTTACGTTACACGTTTTTATGTGGATGTGATGTATATGTGTAGGAACTCTATAAAGACAAACAGGCAACGAAGTACCGTTATTTTTTTAGAACTCCGAAATCTTGATGTGCGGTTTGTACGATGGAGTTGGAAAAAATAAAAGCGAATGTAAAATTTAATCATTAATAAAATCACACATTCTTGAAAGAAGATTGATATTCTTTTAGTATTAAGTAGTCGCTCAAGATCGAATATCATTCATAAGAGAATTCCTACCTCAATAATTTATAATTAAAAAAAAATTATTACTAGATTCAAGAATCGAGAAGGTTTTCAATTGTCACTTTTAAAAACTTTTCCATCTGATCATCATGTCATCTGAACTCAAAACAATCATATTCACCAGAGCATTTATATTTGGAAAGAATTACTTGATTCTGTATTGAATGTCACATAAACATATCCGCAAAAATTGCAAATGTGATGTAATACCAGTTTATTTTTCAGACACTTAAAACTGTTTATGTACCGGAAAAATATTAATAGACTGATCAATGAGTAAGAATATTGTAAACTGCATGTATTTTTCGAGTAATGGATAGTTTCAAGTTTTTTATTGTGAAAAACAATTTTTTTAAGGAAATTTTTATTTGAAATATTTTAATTAAAAATATTCTTTTAGTACCAGAGCAAAAGATTAAAAAATTGAAGTTTTTCAAGAAAATAATGTTTAAAAATTGAAACCTATTAACCCTGATGTCAGATTTTTTTATTTAATGGCTTTCTTGATCAAAGTTGAAACTTAATACAATTATAAATAAACAATAGGACCATTTTTTAAATTTCTAGAGAATAAAAACGTTAATTTTTAAAAGATCTAAAAAAAGTTCATGCCAACTTTTGGCCTGTTCTTGAAAAATCGAAATTTTACATTTTTATAGCACAAAAAAATAATAAAAAATTTTTATATTGCAGTCAAGTTATTCAAAATGCGAAAAAAGATGAAAAGACAAAAATTGTTCATCCAAAGAAGACCCACAAATTTGTTATTAATTACTTTTTGATAGAACGCGTAGTTTTTGTTTTATTCGTTAAAAACGTTAAAAATTCTTTATTTAAATTTTTGGACAAACGACACAAGCTACAAAACAATTAATTAGACAAAAGTTGTTTCCCCAAAAAGAGCTACACATTTTGTATTAATCGTTTTTTGACATGATACGAATTTTGTTTTAATGGTAAAAAAAAACATTAAAAATAAAAATAAAATAGAAAAACGACACAAGGTACGAAAAAAAAAAAATTGACAACAGATGTGCACCCAAAAACTAATCTCCACATTTTTTATTACTTATTTTTCGATATGATACGTATTTTTTGTTCAATTCGTGAAAAATAACATTAAAAATAAACAAATTAATTATAAATTTATTGAAATGACACATGCTTAGGGTGGATAAAATAAATAATAGTACACTATAAAGTACAAATATTGATGTAATCTTGAAAAATCAAATCTGCACATTATTTTGCAACCCTGGCGGACCGAAAGAACGACCTAAGCTTTTTTTGAGAATAAAAAATGAAGAAAGTATCTTGTTTCAATAAACTAATAAAGGCATTTGCGAAAATTCCAAAACGTTTAATCCCTTCCCCTTGATTATTATTTGTGCACATGCAATAATTTTTTGCCCTGAAACTACTATCCAATAGCATAAAACTTCGCCCAAGTTTGACTTAGATCGGACGACTTTGAATCTTTAAATGGTTGCACTGAGAAATAATGTCCCATTTTAGAGGAGACCACCCTACACTATATAATGATCTTCTCGCTCGATTGTGCATTTATCTCGCACTCGATTATGTATTTGCTACACGCTCGGTCTTCGTATTTTTTTCACATTCATGCGAAAACTTGAAAATTAAAACTCATAAAATCCACCACTGAAATTTTGTTATCGTGAATTATCTTTTGTTAAAGGAGCTTCGGACGAAAGTTTGAGCACACCAAGCGTGCGCGACTTTTGTTTCTAGCACTTCGCGCTCGGTCTTTGCACATTTTGCACATTCGTGCACAGACCTTTTAAAATCACAGCTCAGCGGATCGATAACTGTAATTTTTTAATTGTGAACTCTCTTTCGGCTTTAACGAATACAATCGAACGAAAACGAACACAATTTGTCCAAAAGGTCAACTATTCTACATTATGCTCAACACTTTTATGTAAAATATAATACATTTTGTTGGATTAAATGGGAGAAATATCCGCGTACGATAAAAAGTTATAAGAAAGAAATGCTATATGTGAAGATAAATATGAAAACTATATATTTAGATTCGATGTACAAAAGAACTGAAAAAACTGTATACTAAAAAACTTGTGTTACCCGACGGTTAGTCACGACAGAACTGACGACTATATTAGGGGTCCTCAGGCCATTTTCCAATGAGCCATAGAAGAGGGCACATCCTCTCTCCTCTTCTCGCACTTTTATCACACTGATATATATCGCGATAATCGTTGCAATTCCAACACATTTTTTATGTAACTGTGCCTGGGATTGCTTATTCAGATATTGCAAAATAAAGTACCCATTGTATTTATCTTGATTACTTTAATTTTTGTTTCATATTTTGAATTAAGTTGTATTTTTCGCTGCGCTTTATCACATGTATCATATGTATCATTTCAATAAATGTATATCATAACAATTCATGATATGCTTGGAAATTAAAACATACTTATTCTTATTGTCTTGTTTTTATAATTTTTTATATATTTTTAATCTTGTTTTTTACGATTAAAGGAAAACCACGCTTCCTATCAAAAAAGATATTCATACAAAATTTAGAATTATTTTTCGGGTGAATACTTATACTCTACTTATCCTACACTGAGAAAAATATCTTTTTGATTCAAGCAAAAAGATTTGTTTGAATACATTTTTTGACTCAATACACCTTCTTTATTTCAATTAACCAAAAATTTGTTTAATTTCAATACATGGAAGATATTGAAACTCATTAAATAAAACAAATTATTTGTTTGATACGATTTGTTTAATTCAAATAAATGATTTCATTAAGGAAAAGAAAATTTTTGTTTAAACGTCTTATACTTGAATTAAAGAACGTATTTATTTGATTCAAACAAATAACAGTTCTGCGTGCATTCGCGTCAGTTTCCGGGAGCTGCAGTGCCACTTAGTTTTAGGCATTGTCGGCGTGTTTGCTCGCGGAATGTGCAAGCAGTAACGTAAAGGCTATTCCTAAGCGAAGCCTTGAAATTTGCAAATTAAATTGGGCGAGCTATTAAAGGGTTGGTTTTCCACCAATTCCAGACTGACGCCAGTTTTTTTTGCGTAACTTCAGACATCTTTAAGAGAAATGGAAGTGTTTCTTTTGCGAAAATTGCACGAAACCTGGGACCTACCCTGCGATTTAATTGAAATTTTAAAGAAAAGTTATTTTCTTGCTATAATGTTAACCCTATTAAAACTATTTAAGGCTTTATTTTGAGCTTCAAGATTTTTGAAGGGTCTTCTAAACTATAGCTGTGACTTACTATCACTTACTATAGACAAAGCTATAGAGCTCTGAAGTCTCTCTGGTGGGTTGCATGTAAGGCCGCCTGGTGGTTTTTTTCAAACGAGAGGGTGAGTTAAATTGAAACCCCATATATACGTAAACACACGAGAAATAAAGAACTAATAGATCAAATACATTATAAAAAATGGTAATTATAATTCAAAGTGGCTTTCCAGCAGTAAAACTTGAAACTTTTCGGAAAGAAAGTGTTTTAAAAGGTACAGGATTGGTTAAAAGTTGTCATGTTAGCGAAGTGGTCGAGCAAGTAGACGGAAAGTTTTGACGTATCTTATCCAAAATTTTAGTGCAAGACTCCAAGTTGTTTCTCCTTTTTCTTCCACTGTTGATATAATTTCAAAATTTAATAAGGTTTTCTTTCTTGAATAAATTTATTTTATTGATTTAAGTTTATTAAATAAATTTATATTATTAAAATTCATAATATGCATTGATATTGAAACAAATGTATTTTTATTTTCTTGTTTTCCAAAAATTTGATTACATTATTCTCAATGCTATTTTTTAAGACTAAAAAACAATACGCATCCTACCAAAACATAATGAATAAAAAATGAGTAGATCATATTGGTAAACAACTTTTGCCTATGATTTTTTTCTTACTTTGTGATTTTTTTTCACAATTAAACAAAATTATTTTTTACGATTGAAACAAGAACTACACATCCTATCAAAAAAATGAGACTTATTACGGCCTATCTCTTACGGTTTACGAGATAATTGTTGTTAAAAATAACAGTAATGGAAGGTTACCCTCAGGTCCCAGTAGAAAGTTCCTGGACCGTTCCCAAGCGGCGGACATTTTACACGCTCAGGGAACGTTCCGAAGGTTCTCGCGGAACGTTCCAGGAACGTAACCGGTAAGTTACGTGCTATTAGGGTAGCTTATTGACAGCGACAAATTATTTTTTCAAATCAAAGTTAAAATTGATTTGAATCGAACAAAATCTGCAATTAATCTAACAGGAAAAATGTTGAACTTAAACAAGAATTTTATTTCATTCAAAAAAAAAATATATATATATATATATGTATATAAATCAAAAATATATCTTCAATAAAAAATGTATTTGAACAAAACACATGTATGTTTGACTGTATAACAAAGAAAGAATATGTTTCATTCAAACATATAATATATTTGATTTAAACAGATCTTTTTCTCAGGGTTTAAAAAGTAATTCGTGACAAATTTGTAGATCCTTTTTAGGTGCACAATTTTGGTCGATATATCTCTTTTCGTATCTTTCTGTTTAAATTTTTATCGAAAATGGCTCCTTAACGAACTCGATATTTCTTTTTGGTCCCACAAACTGTGTGTCGAAGCACAATCCAATCCTACTAGTCTTTCGAAAGTTATGCGGCATACAGACGACAACGACGACGTCGACGAAAGACAGACAGACACTGAAATAAAAACGTCGACATTTGATGGAATCTGCGTAAGTCAGTTTTCACAAAAAACTAATTCCATCTCATTATGAGTTAGAATGCATAAATCCATTTTAAGTTTAATGTATTAATATGTATCGTCTCTTAACTATTAATAATTACATATAATTAGTTTTTTTTAATTACTGTAGGATATTGTCTCCCTTATATGCATATTTATTTCTAAATTTAGAATCAGAATTGTACAGATCAGTGCCAACAAATCTGAACTCCAAAAAGGGATATCAAAACGAATAGTACTTGTTTTTAAGATAGTTTAATTTAAAAAATAGTGGTGATATAAATTGTAAAGTATTTTAGATTATCTGAACCTCAATTTAAGTGATTTACATATTCAGTTCAGTTGATTTCAGTTGATTTTTAACTCAAAAACTTTGCAATAAAAATTGCATCGTGTATTGCTATGATGTAACATAATTAATTTCTAGCTCAAATACATTCTTCGACGATGCGACACTATTTTGAATTGTTATAATAATTGATAGAGTTACAAGGTGACTCAAACTAAGCAATTTGAAGAATATTTTTTCTCGCTGTGTCCCATTGCACTCCCTCGAACCAATTTTAATTTTAATTAGAGTAAAATATAATACGCGGGAGAAAAATATTATACCCTGGTCCTTGCTATTAAAGATTTGACATCCATTCCAGATTTTATCACCTGCCTCCCTAGCTAAATTTCAAATATTGCAAATTCCACTCGCTCCAACACATTCATTATAACATTCTCACGCATACCGCCCAGATGATAAAACGTTCAACCTTAATGCCAAAATCTCTGAATACGTATTATAGAGATTAAACAACATTTAGAAATCACAGCTGACTTTAAAATCGTAAAATACTGCTATTTTACTAATTTAACTTTAATTCCATTTTTAATGTATACGTAAATAACTGCAAAGACTTGCTTTCAGAAAGTAATAAAAGACAAACGAAATTTGGATTTAGTTTCAATGCAAAATTCAACTTGATATCATAAATATTTAACGATTCATTATAAAGTCGAAAAATATAAAATGACTGTTACAACTAGTAATTAAAAAAAAGTTAACTGAAAAAATATAATGTCCCTAAATATTATGTCGCTAAGTCTTTTCTTCGTCTCATTCATTTTATTTCTAATTTTGTTGAACAAATTTTTAAATTTTAAATAAGTTAAAGAAGCTTCTCTAAAATTCGTTTTTCTGAAATATTAGGAAAAATTATATTGTACAAATTGCGTACCAAGAAAAGTGGGATCTTACACATACAGAAACAGAGTCAGTATTAAAAATGATTGAACTGGTGGAAATTTTTATCAATAAAAATGTCCATCAGGTGTCACTATGTGATTTTAACTAAATTCAACTTGTTTTCATGTCGATTCGAATTTCATTTGCCATGCGACATGATGGAAACAGGAGGTATTTGAAAATTCACTCACCAATCTGGACGTTCTGTAGCTCTGCATTCGATGTGGAACCTAAAAACATAAGCAATTCATTTTAGAAAATTTGTCTATTTTATTTAATATGTAAAATTTATCAAATATGTGTACAAGGTCTTAAATAATACAAAAATTACTATAAATCGTTTAAAAATGTTTCAGGTCCTAATAAAAGGTCAAAAAGGTTTTCAGAAGTGTATGGTAAAAATTGAGATTTTCTATTCTTGATTTATAATGAGCAATCGTTTTTAGCTTCTAGATATTATGTATATGTATATATTTATAACTTAGGTTTTGTAATTTAAGTAAATATAACAGATTCTTTCATCAAATTTCAAGATGAATTCCTACATTATATTCTCGACATTTCCTGACAAGAAAAATTATTTCTTTTTTCATGAAGAGCACCACTCTTAATGTTTGAATCTTTCTAATAATTACACTTGCATTTAGATTTTGCAGCCATTTCCCAATTTTTTTGAGTGACCTCTCGATTGTCACGCCTTCAATATTCTTGCGTCCATGAAACACTGAGCCCTTCCTGAATGATAAGAATATTTATTCAAATAAGTATGGTCAATGTATTTTTTTACCCATAAAAATACAAGAATCCAACGACCAAATTTGGACCACAACAAAGAAACAAAAATGCTCCTATTGTAAACTGAAAAAATGTTAAAAAAAGAAAAATTTCGGACCGGTTCTTCGTTGCTGTCGCTACCTGTTTACATTTTGCTTGGCCTGATGAGGGTACTGTATAAGTACCGAAACATTCTCATCAGAGAAGGTATTAAATTTGTGTAAAAGTTGACCCCCCTCTTCACCAGTTTTTGTCAAATGTCCACGTTTTGAGACCCACTGAATCCGAAAAACAGGTTTTTACGAATGTGTTTATCTGCATGTATATATGTATGTCTATCTGATTCCACGATAACGTTTGAAAAAATTGATCTACTAGATTGGCCTTTGGTACACTTTTTTAGTGTCCTAAACTAAACGTCAGGTTCGTTAGCCAGCTATTTTGGATAACAATTACAAAAATCGGCACATTTTGAATATTTATGAAACCACTTTTTCCAAATTAAAAATTTCTCTGTACAGATATTCATAGTATTCGCAAATTCGAACAATTTATCTTATAACTTTTTTCATAAAACCAAAAATT